>JAHWFP010129262.1:19530-65177 GCA_023313725.1 Lithobius niger | reverse complement strand
TTTTTCAAATCCGTTAAAAACTCAGCTAGTTACAGTTGACTCAAGTTCAAATCCAAAAGACCGTTTCCATCACGATCTATCAATCCGTTTCAGAACCCCAAAAGCTCAACGGCTCCAACGGTCTTGAATCTAGCCACTCAGAGCGCAGCAGCTCCCACCAATCAGGGTGAAACTCCTATTCCCTCTTTGCATAAGGCCAATTCAGATCGTTACAGTTTCCTTTAAAGCCCCATCGTGGAGCAGCTTGGCTCAGGAGAAAGCACAAACTTGCTTCCTCCAAGGCAGCCTGCCTCTCTTGCCGCCGAAACAGGTAGTCGTCGCTGCCGTCCGCGCCCTCCCTCTCCCATATATACCATGGGCCCTGCGTTCCCTCACTAGCATAGCTCAAGACTCAAAGGCTAGAGGTTACTACGGCGGTCGGAGCAGAGATGTCCAGTCCGAGTGTTGCCATGCCGGGCAAGGTAGTAGTTCTTAGATAGTAACTAGTTCAAAACTTGAATTTTTATTTTGGAACTTTATTTCTAAATTATTAGTCTTAACTTTAAACTTAACCTCTAGCATTTGAATTTATGGATAAGTAAACCGCCATCGGCATTTCTGGCCTAGGACTACCATAATTTAAGGGTTTAAGGTCCCCTTCCTAAACACCGGCTATTTTTCTATTTTTGTAAACTCAGTGTTTACTAAATAATCAAAAGATCACCGAGATCTAGCATGTGTTATCGTTGAAGCTAGAGTTTTCAAAAGGTAGTTTTCCTTATAATGCAAATCTAGATTCAGTGTGATAGATTGAAGTGAATTTAGGCAAGAGTTCTATTTTCTTTCAAACGACTGTTTTACTAAATGCAAAGAGTCATCATGTAATTCAGAGGGTTGTGATAGCCCAAACTGACTTTTCTAGTCCACATTTTTGTGAACTTAATTCAGTTCTAATCTTGCCGATTTAAATGTAAATCAAGTGCGCTTTCTGTAAAAGATTAAGTTTATTCTTGTAACCAACTAGTTACTTGTTGTAATATAAAATGTCATGTTTCATTAAAACCACAAGAGAAAGTTGTTTTAAACGACAATTTGACTTCCGAGTCCGATTTACTTTGCATGGGTTAATTAATTACAAATCATTTTTATTTTAACTCCTAAGTAGGCATTTTAAACACACCCCATCGTGGTGGCAGCGAATCATGATTAGATAGGGCATAAAAGTTTAGTTGGGACGTTGACGCTGTTCTCCTAACCGTGCCGTAGACACGCTATGCTGTTTTTCCGTGAACGAAAAAACCGCCACTTATGGACTATTCTAAATTTACCGCAACTTCACCAGATTGTCTGTGCTATAGACAGTAGGCACCTCAAGACCCTGTAAGCACCGCTACACTGACCATTCGTGAATGTGTTTAGCTAAGACCATTTCGGGAGGATTGTTACTTACAAAGTGACATTCAGCATTAGTAGCTGGATTAGCCTCTTGGGCTATACGCATACGGCACTCGGATTTCCGGTGTCCGATTTTGTTACAAAAAAAGCAAACACCTTCAAACTTCTTTCGAGGCCTGTCAAATTCACGATTGGAATTATTAGTACTTGCAGAGTCTCCTTTACTCGAGTTGGCAGAAGATGCTGCAGGACCCGCCGGTTTAGCTGCAGTGGAAGGGGCTCTGTTGCCGCTTTGAAAATTGGAGGAAGCTTTAGAAGCTTGTCCAGACGATGTAGCACTAGGTTGTGCTTTCCCTGTTTTAAGGGCCATGTCGGCAGAAATCTGTTTATTTCTGGTCGTAAACTCGTCACAGAGTTTGGCTGCTTCTTGTAACGTCCCAGTCTTAATCTGGTCCGGCAACCATTTACGTAATCCAATTGGACACGATTTGGTGAATTGCTTAAGCAGGATTAAATTACCCAGCTTGTGGTAGCTGTTGTTAATTTCAGCTAGTGCCACCCATCTTGCAAACAGAGTTTCTAGTTCGAAAGCGTGTTCGTGGAACAACTGCTCGGGTTCACGTTCGAGGGAACGAAACTGGGCTTGAACCAACTTTTTAGTTTGAACAAACCTTTCTAATAACCTGTTTTTGATTAGTTCATAGTTATGCATTTCTACAACTGACATTTGATCACATACTTTAATCAAAATATCTCCTAAGAGAAGCTGTAAACCTACAACCCATTCAGATTTGTCGATCCTTTGAGTTTCCATAGTCTTTTCAAAAATCTTTAAAAAGCTATTGATTTCCGATTTGGAAGTCCACTTATTTACAAGTCTTACAGCGTCAGCAATTTTACCAGGTCTGTTTACAGGGACACTGGGAGTAGACGGAGTTACGGTACCGCTACTGGGGTTGGAATTACTGTCAAGATTTGCAGCCTTTAGTCTTGCTAGTTCGATCTGCTTATCTAATTTTAATAATTCACGTGCACTAGCGCGTTTGCTATTTTGTGCTTCCTGCTCCTTTAATAGAGCGTCTCTATCTCGGATTTGGGCCTCTTGGTCCCTTAAGGGTAGTTCATGCGCCATACGTCTATCAGCGTTTGCTGCTTCGTGAGCTCGGCGAAAACATGTTTTTCTATGTCCGCCATTTCTAGAGCTCTTAGTCTTAATTCTTCTGTTTTAAGCGAAAGCTCTTGCTCTTTTGCTGCTAACTCCCTTTTTTGAAGGATAGTAGCTTCTCTTTTCTCTATAGTCGGAGCTAATTCATCAGAGAGATCGTCTAAGGATATTTTTAAATCCTCTACTGCATTTTTCAGTATGGTGACTGATTCGTGCCTTGATTCACAAACTGTAAGGCCTAATTTTAAACAGGCTTTTTAAGGTCCTTATACTGGATGTCTTTAACGACAGCTTCAAACTCGTCCACGTTGGAAAATTTTAACTCTTAATTTCAAAAATAAAACTCTTATAAATGAAACGTTACCATTAAAATGCAGCCGCAAATTAATTTACTTTAAATTGAGCAGAGCGAATTATTTAAAAGACTTCTCTCCCAATTCTCGTAAGTTTTAGCAAGAAATACACTTATTTTAGACCCCTAGCACTCAGGTGTATAAATAATTAAATTACATAAATGCATCTAACTACAACACTCGGCTTAAGCATATATTATGCACACTTACCCTGTTTTTGCACAATCGCTGTGCGGTCTGTCAACTCCAATCCAAACTTTCACCTGACGAATGAAGAGGCTTGCACAATTTTTCACGGTAGATGAATGTCTCTGGCAGAGGTTCACTATACTGGATCTTTGGTTGGTTTAGTCCAAGGTCCACGGGATACTGAAAGCGGTGACGGAGCTTCAAGTCCGGGATCGGCCGGATCCTCCTCACAGCTGGCAGTCAACGGGGAACATCTCATGGCATGCGGATTTCCACGCCGGGGGAGGGGGGGCGGGGAGAGAGAGAGAGAGAGAGAGAAAGAGACTTCGCTACTCTTGCCTCCTGGCTCCAGAACTGGCTTTGTTGCTGGAGCTGATGGTTTGCACTAATTTTGACTGTAGTGCTGACATCGGGTTTTGCATTGATTTTGACTACATCTTCTTCTGTGACTATAGAGACGGAGTTGCGGACATCGGGTTGAAGAATTGTTCAACACAAATGGCATAGTAGCATGGCAGGGGGGAAACACTTGCGGGAACAGCACCTGTTCATCCCACCGCTGCCACCATTTGTAACGGGGCGGATGCTACGACAGGAGAGGTGCTTGTAGCATCGCCCGACGCCTGGTGAAACTGGGTCTAACTTCTTATCGTTCTGACTTAAGTTTTTGTACTTTTGGTTTCAACAGCACAACTGTTGGGAATGGAGCATTGAGGTCCCGGCTAAACTCACATTTTTTTTTTACGAGTTCAACCAATTGTGTGAGTTATCATTACATTCCATTAAACTTATTTATCAAGAGTAATAAGAAAATTCTCACCTTGTTACTGAAGGCGAGGCTTTTCCCTTTTCCGATACACAGTCTGTCACTTGTGTTACTTTGCATTTGCGAGCAAGTGATTGTTCATTAAAATGCCCACGATTTCCTGTGTCATTTTGAACTGTGACTGAATACACTGGAATGTTCCATGTTCACCTGATGAACACTTTCCTTCTGTGTGCGAAAGTTTAGCATTGCACAAGGTATACGCCACACCGTAGCGCTATGACCGTCGATTAAAGTTCATGATGTTGAACTCGCCACTGTGTCAGTTTTATCCAGAGTGGCACAGTGTGAATTGCCCTAAAGTTTGCGAAGCACAGATTCACTTGTTGGTTATGCAACCGACCATAGTGATCTTGATTTACCACTGTGAAAGCCTTTCTCAAGAGCGTTCAATTTGGCCATATAAACGGCCAACATGTTCCCTGCGACGATGTGTTTCCTCATGGACAGTTCATCTCTCAAAACACTAGGATTGCGCAATAAAGAGAGATGAAGACGTTCTGGTAATTCCAAGAACCTGCCACTAGAGTCGCATCAAGAAGAAACCCTGATCCATCGGCCCAAGACGCAGCCAGAGCAGGGAGCTCATGAGCCCCAAGTTTACTTGACAGGCCCTTTGATTCCTACGCAGATCCATGGTCCAAGCTTCCTCGTATTGTGGAAGGTGGTTTCACGTCACCAGATAAGATCTTTCAGCAGGAAAAGTGAAGGAGGTCTAACTTGAATTCCACCTGTCGAGTGCGAAGTTATGGGATTCACCGTCCCATCAAGATACGCCATAGAGCTCGAATGGAAATAGCGATCTCTCTCTCATCTGGATCGACAAAGGATCCCAGTGCTACGAAAATGGTTGGTTTGGGAGCCACGTTAGGCTTCAGGTTTATAGCTCTGCATTCAGCCGGAAAGTTAAAATGACAGAGGACCAGCCTCGAGCCAACCTGATGTAATTGTCTTTCTTGAGAACGCCACCAACTCATTTCGCTTGGCAGCGGGAGCCAGAGCCACAAGAAAACTGTTTTCAAAGATAGGTGAAAAAGAGAAGTCGAGCGAAGGGAGTCATAATGAGCCTTTATTTTTAGGCCTGACAAACCGAAGGCATTTTCCATATGGGGAAAAGTTGTTTTCATAATGGACATGAGTTTACAAATGCCAGAATGAATCGTGAAATCATAAGCTGACGATGTTCAAGAAATGACAAAAACAACGTTTCCGAAGTGTTCGTTGGATCGAACTTGTGATTTGTGCACCGAAAAACCAAATTTCCCATCATGTCACCTAGTAAGGGGTTGTTGACAGACGGCGACCGCGGAGATGACGCTCGACGACCTCACGCGCAAAAACCAACAGAGTGAATGTTGGCCGTCCGTATCTCCACCCATGAAGATGAAGAAAATCAGGGAACGGGTAGGTCGTCTTTCCGACGTGATGCACTAGGATGAACCTGGACACTGGAAGGGGAATTAGACCTTCCTTCATATTTTCCATGATTATGATGTACCCTGGCGCCGCAGGCCACAGAGGTGCGAATAGGATGAATACTCCCTTGGATGGGCAGATCATGTAGTGTGTCACATGAAGAAGGGACAACAGTGGAAATGTATATGCGACAATTCCCGTCCAAGACATTGACAGAGCGTCTGCTGACCAGACCCTCGAGTTGGGATAGGGGGATACAAAATTCGAAAGTTGATAGTTGAAACCTGTGGCCAAAAGGTCGACATGGGCTTCCTCCACAATTCGAATTAGGCTCAACAAATGTTCAGGTCCAATTTCCATTCATCGTCAGAATACGGTGTTGTCTGGACAAATCGTCGGCCAGGACAATCGTTTCCCAGAGACTGCTTTTGCAAAGACAAACATGACAGTTTGGCCTTCCCTTTGCGGAGGCTGTTTCAGACCAGAACCAAGAAAAGAAAAGCTCGCAGTTCGAGTTCGTCGATATGCAAAACCTTCACCTCTGCTGCCCAGTTTCCGGATGTCTGGAGACCTTCGAAACTGGCTCTTCCGCCCATGTTTAAAGCGTCCATGAAGAGAAGTTCGTCAGCTGTGGACTCGTGAATAGGAACTGCTGCATGAAGGTTCGTCGGATTCAATCACCCTTGAATTGATATCACCAGAAGGTTGGAAAGTGGGATGATGTCATACCGTAAGGGTCAAAGATCCCATTCCAAAAAGCAAAATCAAGAGTATTGGCATCCCATCATATAGGTCTAGTGGATCCAAATTCGCCCCAGTCTATCGGACCGATGTGGGGCGCAAGATTCAGGGCTGTGGGCTCACGAAACTGAAGAAATCTTCCAAGGTTTCATGGCAGCTTCATTGGCGCTTCCTGGGAGGGGTGAACTGCAAATGATGCAGTGTCGAAGAATGCCCCAAGAAGACGATATTCCCCGATGGGATGAGTCGAGACCTGAGAAGGTCGACGCTGAGACCGAGGCAATGAAAAGGGCGAAGTCATTCGTCTCTTGTTGAAACAATCGCTGCTTTGACTGTTTCCTTAGAACCAAGTCGCCCAGGTGTGCATGAGAGCGAAATCGTGACTCATGAAGGCGAGCCATAGCTGGAAGAATGAGGACTGGAAAACGTGTGGCGCTATTGCAAGCCCAAAAGGAAGTCCGGTGTATTGGTAGGATCTTCCTCCTGTGTACAGACGAAAGAAGTTGTGCATGGAGTGGCGTAAAGGAACCTGCAGATTGGCATCTTCCAAATCTATGGAAACTGAAGTCTTCCTTTAGAAGAGCCTCTGAAATTAATAGAATTGTTTCCACGTTGAAATGTACCTTATGGAGGTGGCCATTCAGCTTCCGCAGTTGAGGAAGAGCCCATCGCCTCCTCCCTTTTTCCCCGACCACCCTTGCAGGACTTCGGAATCCTGAGGTGGTTGGTGTGCACTCCACTACTGCGCCTTAATGGAGCAGAATCTGTACTTTGTTTTCCAGTGTCAGGTCGAATGGAATCGCGGTGACCCAACCTAGAGGCTCGGATGATGTTGCCGAAAAGGATGAGCAGTGAAGAGAGTTAAGGCATCTTCTGTGAACATAGAGAGTGAAGGCATCTTCTGCGAACTACCTCCAGATTAAGAAGTGTCGTCTCATCCTTCCCCCAGCTGTCAGTGAAGAGGGGGAAGATAGAAGAGTTTCACGTCAATAGCGAGAGCTTCAACCTCTGAAACCTCCTCTTCCACGAAGAAATCCTCTGCCCCTGCCACGAAGTGTGTTGGGGCGTTTACAGGAAAGGGCGAGCGTGAGCAGCTCCTTCTGGAGAGGCTGGATATCGTTGCCCTTTAAGATTCTTCTGATATTTTGCTCCTGAACTAGAGTTTTGGAGAAAATAGACGAAAGTTGTTGACCTTCTTCGTTGGCGGCAAAGGCGTAGGAGCCAGAGGAAGCTTAGCTTTCTCCTGAAGTTCCGGTGCGAGTGTGAGGAGTTGGCCACCGAAAGGTTCCCTGGACTTGAGGATCGGAAGAAGGCAAAGTTGACCAAGCACGTCGACAGAAGTGTCGACGGCAGACTGAAGGACTGAGTTGCAACGTCTGACAACCAGGTAATCTGGCACTCCAAGCCAAGCTGTCCTTCCGAAAAGACAATGCTTGCAAAGATAGATTCTTGAAATCTTTAATCAGAGGATGTTTAGCAAGTTCAGGCTTTTCTTTAACCAGCGACTGAACGGCAACAGCAGATGAAGAGAAAGAAAATTCCGCATGCAAGTTGGCACGAGATGCACAACGAAGAACAGACTCGTCTCCTTCAAAAGCAGCAGAAGGAACAAAAATGAAAGCAGGCGTCCAAAGAGTTGAATAGAGTTCCAAAGGTTGAGATGGAGTTATAAACTCGGCACCCCCGAAAGTGTTGGAGACGTAAAGAGGGCACCCCTTTACCGGTTGAGCAAAACACGTTTTCCTCTGTGCAAGGACCAGGGGAGGAAATGGCGTCGAGACCGCAAACGCATTAACGTCCTTTTGTGTATACAACAGGCTCAGCCGGAGGACTGAGTGGATTCTCTTACGAAGGAATAAAACCTTGCAAAAGTGAGAGTCCTGAAGGTTTTTTTTTTGAAGGCGTCATCCGCAAAATCACTTCTGGGGAACCAGAATGAGAGGAACGAACACTGCAGTGTGACCTCTGCTATGCAGAGTATGAATTCCGAAATTCACCATAAAGTGAACTCCTTGCTTGCAGTGCCTGAACAAATGTTTGGAAGGAACTGGCAAAGTGGAAGTACTTCTGGAAGGAGTGATAGGAGACAGAAATGGGGCTGGTGCACAAAGCATGGCTGATAACCTTTGCATTACTGGCGACATTCCTTAGACTGAACAAACTATGAGACGGTTTGGCATAAGGCCCAATTGAGTGGAGAAGTGTGCGGTCCGTGGAGAAGTGTGGAGAACTCTGGAGAAGTGTAGAGAACTCTGGAGAAGTGTGGCGAAGTATGGAGAACTCTGGAGAAGTATGGAGAACTCTGGAGAAGTATGGAGAACTCTGGAGAAGTATGGAGAACTCTGGAGACGTATGGAGAACTCTGGAGACGTATGGAGAACTATGGAGAAGTGTGAACCATAACTACCTGTTGATTAATAACTCTCATTGTTCGATAAAATAGCGAAGTGACGCACTAAAGTAGAGTTCGTTTTGTCTCTTTTTTTTTTATTTATTTGTTTCTTTCAAGCCTGGCGAAGAGCAAACTTTTTCACCTGAGTTTTGTGAGTTTTTTGAGAGAACAGTTCGTTAAGAATGATTCGAATGGCGAACTGGATAAGTAACGTTTTTACTCGAAGGCTTTTTCTTATCATTGCCTTTTGTCAATGAGTTTAATTCTTTCTGTAGCCGATTTCTCTGTCCTGTCAGCATAGAAAGAGGGTCAATGTGCTTTCCACAATTTTTGTGACATATTTCTCCTTCTTTATGTAATTTTTCGGTCAGAAGGCTTTTTTGAACTTGAGCCTACATCACTATTTGCGTTTTTCTGCTTGAATGATTCGGCATTTTTTGTTGCATTTATTTAAAAAATTTCGTTCCGACAGCGACTATCAAACTCTGTCCCAAGAACTCCGGTCCGGTCGTGCCCGTTCGTTCTGGGACGGTCACAAAAGACCCATTACGAACGTTACACACACTCACATTTTCCTTTTAAGTTTTTAATTTTTTTTTTTAAACGTCGACGGACATCGGTTTTATGCATGGAAACATGACAACAGACGCCTGTGAACCGAGTTGCCCAGCGTTAGCAATGTAGCGGCCGAAGCTACGACTATCGAGGTGCTTGTAGCCTCGCCGACATCAAGATGGTTGTGATCCTTGAATTACTTTTCTAGGTGGCGGTTTTTACTTTCCAGGAAACAGCACACACTTGTACTACTGGCCCAGTATGGGTAACAGACAGTCATTTGTCCTAATCGTAGGCTAACTAAGAAACTTTAAGGGGGGGGGGGAGTATCCGCTGCCACCAGGTGGGTGGTTAATTGCAGTCCTGACTTTAAGTAATAAGTGGTTTTCTTAATTAGTTAAGTCTAGCAATTAATCTTACTAGTAAAAAACTGGCGTTTCACGAACTCTTGGTTTATTAAATGACAGTTAAATATAAAACAACAAGTATTTACATTTTAGTCTAGTATCTCTAGAAAATTTTAGTCTAGTATCTCTAGTATTTTAGAAAATTTTAAGCCGGAGGCTAAATGCAAGTCAACTTGGTTTTCCATGATGCAACCTGGCGAAGTGTGGAGAAGTATCCACAATAAAAGAAAGAGCGTCGTGCGTCCTTCCTGACGCATGCCCGAAACAAAAGTGAGCAGACAAGCGCTATATCAGTATGATATAAGGCGCGGCGCCAGCGCTCCTAGCGGCGAGAGAGCTAAACTCACCATAATACGGATTGAAACAGTAAACAGGAGTTTCAATTTAATTCCGGGCAATTAAAAGTGCAAATCGAAACGATTTAGCACTGAGGCACATAATGAAGGTTAGTATTTTGCAGATAGTAAGAAAGATGTATTTTACAAAATATACAGTTTTTTTGGAGCGGGAGCGCCAAGAAAATTTGGTTTTGATTTTCAGCCCTCAGGTTTTTGGTCGGTGGTGTTAAGGCCTCACCACGAGTGTCTAATACAAGACCACGTTTACAATTACGTATTATAATTACGCCTGTATTTTTTAAAATAACGGAGGCAGATTTTAATGTTCTGTTTGTGCAGAACTGAAGACAGAAACGAGGTCTTGGATTTACTTCAAGTTCCACTCGATTTGGTCCATTGGTTTAGGAGATATAGCGAAGAGTATTAGGTTTTTGGAAAAATAGACCTATATTGCCGGTGTGGATTTTGCGGTTTTATTGCGAAGTGTTAGCACAGCCTGAATAAGCTCAGTTTTAAGGTAAAACACAAACACGTTTTCATACTACAGCCTTTTGCTGTCATGGATGCTGGGAAGAAGAACAAAAAGGTGGCACCCTCTTTATTACAAAAAATTAACTAGCTACAATTGTTATGAAAGTTAACTTGCCTAAAATATGCATCTATATATATAATAGGCTTGGGTGGCACTGAGCAAATTCATCATATGTGTGCGTGTGTGTGTTACAATGCTCAGTCTGACCATGCAGTGGGAGAATGTAGGGGGGGGGGGGAGAGGCAGGAGGATGTCGGTGCCGTTTTCATTTCATTCCGACCGGTAAAGTATTTTGCTTAGGCGTATGTTACGCCAGGGGTAAAGCTAGTAATTAATAATTAGCACAAGCACTATAACTAACAAAATGTAATATAGCCATTTAACAAAAACGAAACTACTATTCATTACTTTTGAAACTGAAACCGAAACTCAACACACCTCCTCAATGAATAGCCTACACTAAAGGTATTAAAACTTTGGACTGAGTCCTTCACTTTTGAAGTCCCAAACCTTCACAAAAACGTAGCAACAATGGGCCTGACAATGGTTTGGTAAGGTTTTTTGTCTCGCAATATTTCACATTGAATATTTTCTTTAACTTGTCACGCACAAAAAAATATCTTGTATCAATATGTTTTGATCTTTGTCCAGTCTTCTCATTCATTAAGAGTTTAATGTAGCCTTGATTATCTTCATAGATCGTCGCTGGTGAATTGAACTTGATGTCAAACTCTCCAAGCAGACCGTCGATCCATATTAACTCTTTGACTGCTTCCCCAAGTGCGATACATTCAGCTTCTGTAGACGAAAGTGCCACTGATGTCTGTTTATTACTCATCCAAGTAACAGTACCACCGTATAACTGTACGCAGAAACCTGTACAAGATTTTCTTCCTTTGGGGTCGCTGGCCCAGTCTGCGTCTACATAAATATCAAGTTGTTTCTGAGGATCATGCCATCTGTAGTCTCATGTTGCCTTCAATTACCGAAGCACTCTCTTTACTTCATTACAATCATTTCGATTGAGATTTTCGTTTTTCTAGTCAAAATTGACGTTGCTGCTGCAGTGTCAGGGCGCGAATGAACTGCCAAATACAACAATGTCCCGATTGCACTTCGGTTTACATCCCAGTTTTCTGGTAATCCTTCACTATCTGCTTGTTGATAATACCCTGGGTCAAGAGGTATATTTGAGTCTCTTGCATCAGTAAGGTTGAACTGTCTTAATGCTTTATCGATGTAGTCTTCTTGGTGCAAGCTGAACGTTCCATCGTCATTCCTGATGCAAGAAGTGCCAAGGTAATTGGTTAAGTTGCCCAAATCATTTATGACACAACTTTGTGGCACTTTCTGTTCGAATTCGTCCAATACAAGAGTATTTTTACGCGCGCCGGCCAAGTCATCCACATGTGCTACTACATATGCACAGTCAGTATTGATTCGATTTATATTCAGGCAAGAGTCATAGTTGCTTCTTACAAAACCCTCCTTTACAAATGCTTCATTTAGTGTTTCTTTCCACTCCCTAGGTCCTTGTTTGCGTCCATACAAGTTATTTAGCACACGACACACATTAGTTTCTTGGCCTTTAACTTCATGTCCTGGTGGCTGTTGCATGAATATTTCATGATGGATTTTGCTTCTTAAAAATACTGTCTCAACATCGTAGTGTCGAACAGTCATGTTTTGCTTGGCCGCTAAGATCAAGAGAATTCGTAGTTGTAGTTGGCTTGGCAACTGGTGCGAATACCTCGTCATAGTCTCTGCCATAAAGTGTTGCCTTCAGCCACAAGCCTTGCTTTAAATTTAGCAACTTTTCCTGTTTGTGTATACTTTACTTTATATATCCATCTCGATCCCACTGCTGTCTTGTCTTCAGGCAGGTCAACCAGTTCCCATGTTTTACACTCCCTCAATGAGTGCAATTCTCGTTGCATGGCTTGTTGCCACTATTGCTTTGTGGGCTCTTTATAGCTTCTTGCAAGTCTTGGGGTTCCACTAGTTTTTCTTCCACTGCAGTGTTTACCTCCTCTATCAGCCTTTTAGAGTGTTCGCCTTTTTCTCTCACCGAGATCTCCGTGGTTGAGTGTCTGGATGAGCTTCCAGTTGTTCAGTAGGTGTTTGTCCCATTTGTACCTCTGGTTCTTTGTCTGGGTTGCTGTGTGTTGGCACTACGTCTTCTTTGGGCTCACAGTCAGGCCAGGCATCATCGATAGTGCCTGAATTTGCCGGAAATTTTACATGTCAACTGATGTGCACGCTACCTGTATTCATGTCCAGCAATGTGTACGCTTTCGAACCTTCTTGGTAGCTTACTAAAACAAGCTTCTTTCCCTTTAAGTCTAATTTTCTTTGGGCTGGATCTTGCTTGAGCATGTACGCTGTAGTGCTAAATTATTCATGAACGAGAGGTCTGGAAGTTTATTGTGCCATCTTTCACAAGGTGGTCTTTCCGTGGCCCTGGTGGGAAGCCGATTTTGAATATGGTTTGCCATTAGTAGTGCTTCTCCCCAATATTTATTGGGCATATTGGGGTCACTCAGCATGCACCTCGACTAAGGACCGATTTTTCCTCTCAGCTCTTCCATTCTGCTGTGGAGTGTATGGTGCAGTAGTTTCTTATGCTATTCCTTGTTGTTAGTAGTATTGCTTTAGATCATTGTTGACAAATTCTCCAGCTTGGTCCAATCTGAAACGTTTTGGCGTTTTTCCACATTGTGTTTGACACATGGTCACAAAATTCTTAACCTCGGTAGCTTAAGATTTCTCAGAAAGCAATTTCACTGTAGCATAACAACTGTAGTCGTCTAGGAGGGTCATAAAATATTTCTTTCCTGAAGGTGTAGAGGTTTGCTCCATGTGTACAAGTTTTAGGATTGCTTTGGTTTTATGCTCGCTGTGGTCTGGAAGAGGAAATTTGTGCATTTTTCCTTTTAGACAAGTTTCAGAAGTTTTCACTTCACTACATTGTTGATGCAACCAATACAGTCCTCCGTTCCTGCATGCTCGCTCGATGCCACGTATGCTGCATGTGTACGGTACAACTAATTGCGTCTTTTGGCTTCGGCTAGTAATTTATTGCCACAGCACACATACCCGCTGTTTCTGTCGAATTTTACATTCATGACTGCCTTTGTAAGCTTTGGCACCGACAAGAAACTTTCTTTTAAGCCTGGAACGTGCAGGACATCCTTAACTTTTACTTTTACAGGCACCTGGGGCGCGTTGCTTGTCAAACACGCACTCTGTGACGTATATGCGAGATCAAACGTACGATGTACGTTCGGTGGGTGACCATCGCTGCTATGACATAGAGGAGCATCGCGTCCATTTCCCTGCGATGCAGCAAAGATTCAACAACACGCAGTTAATGGACCTTGCACCCTGTATTATCTCTTTCCCCCAAGGTTTATACCTCCTGGTTAAAAGATTATTTTAGTTGCGGTCACTTTAAACAAATATTTTGATACCTAGTAAAGCTTGTATGCTGAAACATTGTGGCTTACCGAATTAAATTTTGAACAAAATAAATACTTAACGTAATCACATGCTAAATGACAGAACTGCATTAGACGTATTCAAATAAATTCTGGTTCGAATAACGTGAAGCGTTAACCCGAATTATTTGAGTAACGCGTATTATCCTTTACTGATTAATAGGGTGTATCACATAGGTGGAAAAAATTTTTTTGGGAATATCTAATTTCCAATAGTGCGGAAAAGTTATCTTATTAGACAATTAGAACGTGTGAAAAATTATATTGACATTGCTTAATATCTTCAGTTGCCGCCAGGGCCTTATATTTCTCAAAATTCACAAAAAATGACTGAAAAATTATACTTTTCTAAAAAATTAAAAATTCAAATTCCATTTTCTAATAGTGCGGTATTGTTGTCTCATGTGACCCTTGGCTCGTGAAAAAAAATTCATTGTTATTAGTTAATATCTTCAGTTGCCGCTGGGGCCTTTTAGTTCTCACATTTTCATTAAAAAAATGTAAAAAAACGAATTTTGGAAAAAAAAGCATAGATACAATTTATTAGGTGATTACACTTATATGTATTGCTAACAGAGGGAAAGAGTTTTCTCGTGTAGGTCTTAGTATGTGTGCCAACGAAAATACATTAATTAATTAATATTTATGTCGTAACTTTGTACCCCTGTTTAGAGTTGAAAGTGGGCATTTTTCTTCATAATGCAAGTCTTAAATGAAATGAATCTGTTTCTGTTTTTTGCGCCACATACTGCAACTGAAGCTCTTATACAAACCTGGACACCTCTCCATAACTTGGGTGTGGTAAGGAAACTTCTACACATCTAGTACTTTCCCGGTGATTATTATCGCTCGAAGTGTCTCGTCTGAAATTCGGGCTACGATTGGTGGCACGGACAGGCGACACGCCTACCACTCAATAGGCTCAATATAGTCCTTTGCATTGAAATTAAGTACTGCTACCTTGAATTGGCGAATCTCATTAGGCAAAGTTATCGATCTTGCTTTTAGGATGCGTAGCAGTTCAAGTTTTTGCACGTGTGGGCAGTCATCTTGTACCATTGCAAGCAGAATACTTTCTGGATGACCAAAGAAGCCATTTGTGGCGATGACTGGATCGATAATAGCTTTTAGTGCACTGCAGAGGTAACGGGATAAGATAATGGACTTAAATGTCGAGCATCTTCCGCACACGACATATTTGCTCCTATTGTGAACCACATTACGGAGTATAGCTTCATAATGATTTCAATAATCTTTCTCAAGTTGTTAGATGGATCACTGCATTCAACGTAATATTGCAGGATTTGTTTGAAGTGGTTTCATCCAGCTAAACTTGGTGGAAACATTTGATATTACACCGCAAATGTTGAGCAGATAGCTTTGATCTGTGCGTAAACATTTCTTGTCGATTTCAGGTAACTTCAACTTCAATTGTAAGCACATATCAAATGTAAATACTTGCATTTGTGGTGCAGTATCAACGGAACTACGCCCACCTAGTCTACCCAGCAGAAATTCTGGAAAACTATGTCACACCAGATGGGCAAATTGAATCCTGCGATATTACGTTGAATGCAGTGATCCATCTAACAACTTGAGAAAGATTGTGGAATTCGTTATGAAGGTATACTGCATAATGAGGTTCACAATAAGAGTAAATCTGTCATGTAAAGAAGGTGCTCGACACTTGTTTCAGTTGATTACCTAATCATGTCACTTCTGCAGTGAACTAAAAGCTATTACCGTTCCGGTTCCGGTAATCACCAGAAATGACTACTATGGTTATCCAGAAAGTATTCTGCTTGCTATGGTAAGAGATAAACGCCCACACGTGAAAGAAACTTGGATTGCTATGCATCCTAAAAGCAAGATCTACAACTTTGCCTAATGAAATTCACTAATTCAAGGTACCTGTACTGAATTTCAATGCAAAGGACTATAGTCAGCTTATTGATTGGCACTCGAGTCACCTGCCCGCACCACCGATCGTAGTCCGAATTTCAGACGAGACATTTAGAGAGATGATAATCACCAGGGAAGTACTAGAATTGGCTAAGTTTCCTTGCCATACCTAAGCTGTGGAGAGGTGTTTCAAGTTGGTATCAGAGGCTTAAGTTGCAATATGTGGCGCAAAAACACAGAGGCGGATGACTTGCATCACAAAGAAAAATGCCCACTTTCAACTCTGAACAGGAGTACAACGTAACAACATAAATTTAATTAAATGTATTTTTATTGGCACACATATTAAGACCTACACGAGAAAACTCTTTCTCTCTGTTAGCAATAAATATAAGTATAATCACCTAACAAACTGACTATGTTTTTTTCAAAATTCTTGATTTTCCAATTTTTTTTAATAAAAATGTGAGAAATAAAAGGCACCCGCGGTAACAGAGGATATTAACCAATAACAATGAATTTTTTACGCAAGCCAAGGGCCACATGAGACATCTGTCCCGCACTATTAGAAAATAAAATTTTAATTTTATATTTTTTTTAGAAAATTATGGATTTTCAGCCTCTTTTGGTACATTTTGAGAAATATAAGGCCCTGGCGGCAACTGAAGATATTAAGCAATGTCAATACAATTTTTCACATGTACTACTTGTCCCATAAGACAACTTTTCCGCACTATTGGAAATTAAACATCCAAAAAAATGTTTTTTGCACCTATGTGATACACCCTACTGATTAACCTCTCAATTTAATTGGTCGAGTCCTATTAATTTATTAATCTGGTGTTTATTTACCTTTTCGGGATGTATCACAGATCAGCATAAGTCTGACAGCATCACACATTTCTTCAGATTCTTTGGGTCAATTTCTACAAGTATCCACACAGCGAAAAGGTTGATTTGCCTTGGATAGAGGCGGACTGGCACAGGAGTAGATCTAGGAATTTATAGGGGGGGGGGGGGGTATAAACCTTTGAAAACCATGTTTTTTGTTCCACCAATTGGGGTGCATTTTCCATACATTGACCTTTTAGTTTGCAGCCCCTCCCCCACCCCCAATTTCGGCCCTGAGGTATTACTGTGTGCTGGTAAGTGTTATGATTTGGATGCGGCCATGGTTGCAACTTTTATAGTAACTTTTATTAAAATAATGCGAGTTGAGCAAAACGTTTAAGGATGATGGTTAAAATAATAAAAAAGCGTGCCTTTCTAAGATCAGATTTCGATGTCTGAAAAGTGCTTTACCAGCCGCGCACCCGACTGGGAAAGGTTACAGCGTCTCTCCCCAGTCCCCACACCTCCCCTCCCCCCCCCCATAATCATCCCTCCACAAAGCATTGTGATTTTTAAAATACAAAAAAAAATTATAAGCAAAACATTTTTAAAAAAAATGAGAGGGGAGGTAGATGCCCAGAACAATAGTGCAGGGAAGGGGGTGACGGGAACCTGCCCCCCCCCCCCCGGAATCCCAAAACCTGTCATAATGCTAAATAACTTCCTCGAGAATATGTGAAAAATTATGCTCTAGAAGCCGGATATGGCATTGACGTACTATAAAATGCTTCAGCTTCACCAGACACCATTTGGGGAGCTGGCAGCCTTCCACTAGCATCCCTAGCTGGCATTGTTCAGTTCTCTGCCGAAATTTCTTCCACTGTCATTATCCTCTTTCCTCTACCCCCCCACCCACACACACACACACACCACCCCTTCTGAGGAATTCAAGAAACAATATAACACATTTATTGATATCTCGCCTGAAAGTTGGGAGGCCCAGTACCATCACCCTCAACCTCTGCATGCAATATTTACGTACAACTTAACGCAAAACCGTATTTCACAATGCAAAGTCTACACCTGTAACAGGCCTCCCCCCCCCCCCCAAAAAAAAGTAGTAAGCATGTAAAAGGACAAAACAGGACTCCCTTTCCCCTTCCCCCCCAACCATACTTTAAAATTCAAAATCATTCACTGGGCCTTTATTCCCCATGTCTAGACCGACCAGTCCGCCTCTGGATGTAGATGTCAATGTAGGCAAAGTTACCGTTTCGAACTATTAGTTTCCTGTAATGTTTTTATGTTTACTCCCTAATCAAATCATTATTATCGAAGGACCTTATAAATACTGAGGCAACGATTAGCAAAAGTATCCTTGCTTTGTTAATAATAAACAAGCATCGATGGCAGTACGCGACCCTCCGGTTCGACTGTCGTGCCTCGCGACTCTGACATCATTTTGACGTCACCCGTCGCGCATTGAATATGACCAACAACACGTCCGTTAGGAAACAGCACAACAAGCCGTGTCGTAGTACGCAAGTATGACGTCTTACCATCGCGCGTGTTTGACGAGCAACGCGCCCCTGGTCACCTGCTTTGCACCATATAAAACCTTCGCCAACTCCCATGGCAGCAACCTTGTTACCATTTGCCATAAAAACTGTTTGTTTATTGTCACTGTTCAAAGAAGTGAAAAATTCTTTATTGCTTGTCATGTGTTGGATGTCCCCGAATCAAGACACCAATTTTTGTCAAGCATTTGTTCATAGCTGTATGGGGCTGCTTGATTTGTTGCAAAACAAAATTGTTCCGGTTCTTCTTCTGGCCCGCTGACCTTGTTAGTCTTTACTTTCCATGCTGCATACTTTCGGCAGTCACTTTTTCTATGACCAACCTTTTTATAGAAGAAATATGGGCTGCTGAAGCTTGAGCTTGTTCCCTTTTGATGCTGTAAAGGCGACACGCCAACATTTCGATTGGGTAGACTACCAGACCCCAAAAACCAACAACTCTGAGAAACCATTTTTTTTTATTTGCGCTCCCGTAAGCACTGGGCCGATTTAGGCCTATCGCCATAACCATGATCACTCCTTCTCCTGACACATCCTAGAAAATGGACCAAATCGACCAGAGTAAAATTCTCTTAATAGGCCTGAACTCTACCTTTGTTTCTGTGCAAACAGAACTGGAAAATTCCATCCCAATCAGTTTTTATGTAATTTAGAAAAACTCTCCAAAATCAGCGTTAGTGCACGCAACGAAGACGTCGACCATTTTCGCAACTGACTTGTACATTCATTGTAAATACTTTTGTTTGTATTAACTTTTCTTCGGAACAAAAAGTCCAAGGTATTGCAGTGCTCAAACATTATATTATTACAAGTTTATTGTTTACACATCTGTATTTCTTTTAGCGCGTGCAGTTTTGATTCTTACTTGTTGTTCAATTTGACACCATCCTTCAATTAATAGTGTAAATATTTATCCCACGGTTCTAGTTTAACTTTCGAACTTGCAATAAATGAAATGGATATTTAAGAACACGTAAATTCCGCGAAGCAAAGACCTTTAATTATGCGATATGATTTGTTGCGATCATAAGCAGGTTTTGTGGGAGGGGGGGGGGGAGAGAGAAAATATGCGGTATACAGTAAAGTTCATTTACAACGAAGCCGTTTTTAACGAATTTTACTTGTAACGAAGTAAAATCACAATATTGGTTGGACGTCTACTCCGTCAATGCATTTTGGATTCACTTATAACGAATTACATATAACGGAAATAACGTACAACGAACAAAATTGTAGATCAAATTAGGAATTTTAATTCTTTTATAACGAAATCTTTTTTCCCCCGGAATCTGAATGGTCTTGTGCACATGCACAAAACAGATATTCATTACGGTGCACAGAAAAAATCAAATAAATGGCTTTAATAATTTCGGAGAACCATTTTTTTTTTAATTACGGGCGGTCATGAACTAGGCTAAAGTTGAAATCTCCGTGTTGACAAAACGCGTCCGAAAGTCGGCGTTTGTTAGGCTAAAAATCGTTGTTCCCACCTGATAAGCGATAGTGTGAAGGTTTATAGGCTCCTTTTCCATTTTAGTTGTGCATCGTGGCTGCTGATTTAATTGTTTAA
The DNA here is from genome assembly GCA_023313725.1 of Lithobius niger. Taxonomy (NCBI): domain Eukaryota; kingdom Metazoa; phylum Arthropoda; class Chilopoda; order Lithobiomorpha; family Lithobiidae; genus Lithobius; species Lithobius niger. Next base: position 45,512 of record JAHWFP010129262.1, on the reverse strand, counting down.
TTCTGTGAAACATCATCTTTCTTCAGTAGATGAACTTTTTTTTCAAATCTGTTGTATTTTACCAGGAGCCCGGCGGAACCAGCTAGGGGGTCTGGGGGAGCGCTGTAAGCTCCCCACCAGGGTCCAGGGTGGAGCCCCTGAGCTGAAGCATTTTATGCTATTTGAGGGCCTATTTTCGGCTTCCCGAGACACGTTTGCACCACATTGTTAAGCAAATTTCGGATGTTTTTCATAAACATTCTTTAGCATGAGAGGTCGTAAAAACCTAATAGCGGCCAAAAAAATTTTTTTTATCATTTATTTACAAATTAAATTAACTAATTAATTTTTTTTAATATTATTAAATTAACGTTAACTAACACTGAATAATTTAGGTTTGAAAATATTGTTGCTTACTTTTCAAATGGCGGAAGATTTAGCCGACGTTCCTGAGAATTAGTTTTAAATTACGGTGGCGATGAGCTGCTAGCAAATCAAACCGCCAACTTAGTCTTCAGTTTTGATCCTTTGCTCGGTTTTTATGGAGTTAATTGTTATCAGAACTTCAACTGACGAAAACTTGGAAGAAACGTTAACAAGTTTTGTTCTGCAAAAATTAAGCCGATATTTCGGCTATAACCATACAGTTGGCCCTCAAAGGTACACGGCCATTTGAGAGTAAAGTGCATTTTTAAGTCCTGTATTGGTTAGACACTGAATTTGAGTAAGCGTCCTCTTGGTTGGGAGGCGGGGACTAACCGCTGGGCTGCCATTTCTCCGTTTGTTTGGGGTCCGTATGACCCCTCACAAACTTCGCGTTGTGCGTTGAGCTTTTAAAAACGGGCCTTCTCCTTTTAGAAATAACTGGTAAGGCGATGGCATCCCAAACGTGTCTCATAACTAAGATCCCTGTTAAATGGCGTTGACGGTCTAACGCAGCAAATTAATTTTCAGCTTAGGCACTTACTGTACTCCATTTGAAAATCGCTCAATTCATTGGTATCACGAATTCAAACGACGAAAACTTAGCTAGAATCTTTAACAAATTTTGTTTTGTACGTATTTAATTAACGTTTCTGCATTAACTAAGACAGCTCTTAAATTACAGAATTATTGAGGCAGCAACAGTAGGAGTACTGGCAAACAAAACGGCAAACTCTTTTTTTTGAGTTCCCCCACCAAGTTTTTACGAATTTTATGTCGTCATGTAGACTCCGTCTTCCGGCTGTTCCCTGACGAAAATCTCGGTTACTCCCAGACAGGGGGGCAAGGCTTCTCCCCCCCCCCACCCATGGTGCCAAATCGGTCACGTGGTGCCAACCGGCCAATGAGGGAACGCGATCTTCAATTGCTTCGGAAAATTAATAATAATAATATAATAATAAGATTGTTTAGCCGATTGTAAGAGTTCGGCAAGGAGACGGAAGGGCATGGCCGCTGACACCGTTCCCATTTATTAAAATTTAAATGTTATGTTTGGAAATTTAAAAACTCAAAGTTGAAAGAGGCCAATTTTGCGGTGAGAGGAGACCACCGACAGGCTGAGCAAAGTATTGTTAATCGTACGTCCATTGCACGAAACGTGAAAGGTCCACCTGGAGAAGGCCCCGACGAAAAGGTGATATGGTGTTGGACATGACAAGTTCGTCCGGCAGCGAGTTCCACGGATTCACCACCCGAATATCGAAGAAATACTTTCGACAGTCCAACCGTGGTTTATCAACTACCAGTTTGAGGGAGTGTCCACGCGTAGCTTTATAGTGCAACATGTCAAAGAAGGGGGTGACAATTGGGAAATTTTCGTGTAAGATCTGGTAAGTCAGGGCAAGATCTGCATGCTTGTAACAGCCAGAATTAGCTTGTAACAGCCAGAAGCGGCCTACTACAATACGCCCGATCGGGTAATGCCAAATGGCCATCGAGAAAATATGTTGAGAGGCCTGGATAGAGGGGAATTCCAGCCTTCCAACGAATCCAAGATGGCAGTGCCCAGTCAAATTGTTCGGCCGCATCCGCTGATCAAAAATAACCAATTTTCTGCTTTCTAACTTAGGAAAAAAAGAATGAGAACGACATTTTTTCAATTTTTAGTGAGTCTACACTCAACTAAAGTGTTTTTTATAAAATTATAGACATCGGTACAACATTTTTTTTACATAAATCGATGCACAACATGTCAGATAGTGAATATCAACTTTCGACCCGCAGTTTCCCTTCAAAGCTTCAACTCATATAACTTCATTACTGCGTTTGGGATGATTTTTTTTTAACGTATATAGACGTTCATACTGCTTAAAAGGTTAAAACTTAGGCTTATTTTCTTCTATAACGAATTTTTTTTTGAGAATTTCGGAAATTCGTTATACGTTTTTAACGAATTTTATTATAATGAAGTAAAATACTAACCCCATTGAAATTCGTTATAAACTAACTTTACTGTAGTTTGGTTGCTTAAAAAAATACAAATTAGTGAACTTTTAAACCCACATAATTTTTTTTTAATACATTATCTGATTGATTTTAACAGGCTATCCACGTAAAAATATTGGAAATAGCTTAGTAGCTTAGTTTCTATGTTAAGCCAAACCCCCCCCCCCAAAAAAAAATTGGTTTGGTTTGCATTACCCGACCGACCTATTTTTACGAGCCAGCCCTAAACATTTTTTTCTTTCTAAGGAGAAGAAATCCTGTCATGATATTTACTTGGGTTCATAACAAGAAATACCATATCAGGATAGCTGTGTGGTGTATATATTCAAATGACACTTCAATATGGAGACACAATAATAAAACAACAATTGATTATCCCAAGTATTTTAATAACTGCGTAAGCTATTATACAGCAATCTGCACCAGAACTGGTCAGAACATTAATTTAAATTACTACGACCAAAATAACGAGAACGCTGTACAACCGATTGATTCCAATATTAACTAACCAGGTGATTGGCATCCCAGTGGATAATAATAAATGAATGATTAGCAATAACTGTTCAGATCGTTATCTAAATAAGTGATATATTCATAGTAACAGTTAAGCTGTTCTATAAATTGAGGCCAGAGTACTTAGCTGCGGATTAGGGAAAGTGTCCTCGGTAACCTGGCTTCCTGCCGTAACCTTGGTCCCTCCTCCGGCCTGGATTATCAGATGGCGTACTGGCGTGAACTTCGAAGCGCACAAGGGAGTAGTTAAGTCGTAACTGTCCCGCCTCTCTTAACGCGATTCATTATATACTAAATCCTTATCTATCCAATTATCTCGCTTGTCAATCAAGCCCCTATTGTTTGTTAAAAGAATTTCTTTATTGTTGCGTGCCGCCAAATCTATTTGGGGCATCTAAATTCCACGTCACTCAGTAGCTTCTACGACCGGAAGTTTCTTCTCGCATGAGCGATCTTTCTGTAGCGTTGCTGCCAATCAAATAAACAGGTGTTAGGGCTTCTTGGAATTGGGAGCCATTGGTATTTAGGTTACCTGTTCCCTAATTTAAGTAACAGGGTTCTTAATTGGTTTTCGGTGTTCTGTCCAATAAATATGCCAATCATCCTTCCCTTACATTCTGTGGAATCCTTCTGGGTAATTCTACAAAGAAAACCGACAACACCTGGGCTTAGGCTTTAATTATATTTCGGCTCTCTTGAGCTGGCACCTGTCTTCAAAGAAATATCAAGTCTGAACATGCGCTATTGTGATTAGTTGTGAATAAAAGACTAAATATATTAATACTCATATATGTCTTAATTACACATTATTAATCCTATTATTATTAACCCTTTGAAGTGCACTGTCGCGAACAGCGAAAACCACAGAAGTGCACACATTTTTTGCTGCTGCCAACGCGATTTGACATGGTGTCGCTATAAAATTTGTAACTTCGTAACCACTGTACATATCAAGATGATTTTTTTTTTGTTGGATTCAGAAAACTGTAAGCTTTCACTCAGTACCCTGTATTTGCATGTTGGATTTGTACAAACCGTAAAAAAAAATAAAGAAGTTTGGTATTTGCCAATTTACTTATAAATATTGCTGCCCCTGATTTTGCTGCCCCCGATTTTGCTTCGCCTAAGCACATATTCAAAGAAATAACATTACAAACACTTCAAGACACTACAAAAGAAAATGATTTTGAAATAGGCCTACCTTCACATGGTTTTCATCTAGTCACAACTTGTAATCCTTTAGTGTGTGATACCTCTCGAAGCACGGTACGGGGCACATGGGCTTGTTGCATTGTTTGCACAAATATGTTGTTTGTTTGCGCTTTTTCAACGCACGATCGGAGCACACAATGCAATCTGGTTTGCTTGATGGTATTTGGCCTAAAAAGTGGCGTTCTACTAGCCGCTGTGAGATATCCACTGTAGGCCTGTGTCGTTGAGGAGAGAGCAACTCTTGGCCCTCCAACAACTGATCTATTAACTTTTTTCGAAAGTCGTAGTGCTTCAATGAACCTCCAAGTTCAACATAAATTACGTATGCATTCACCAGGCTTAGCTCCCTTACATGATGCCATAGACGCATGTACCATTTCAGGGACTTGTGCTTATAGTTATAGTAGCTCAAAAGCTGGTCTGATCTATCTACACCCCCCATGAACTTATTGTATTCATCAATACATACAGGTTTCTGCACTGGTCTGTACCCCCTTTCACCTTGACGAGCACGGATTTGCTTATCGACCATGTCGGAGTTGTGTACTGTGGTCAAAACAGTTACCACTCGCTTATCTTGCCAACCACACAGTAGCTTTTGATCATGCTGCTTGTACACAATAGGAGTTTTTTTATTTATAGTTTTTTTCAGCTCCTTTGGTGCAAAAGAATCCGGCAACCCCTTCCGGTTTGTGCGAATTGTCCCACACGCTCCAATTTGTTTGGCCTCTAAGGTTTCAAAAAGTGTTACCCCAGAGTAGAAATTATCAACGTAGAGTACATGCCCTTTGCCTTCCAAACCATCCACTAGGCTTTCTACAACATATTCAGATAATCCCTTCCCTGGATGCTTGAAGTCTGGTGCATAGACATCCCAGTTGTAAGTATAACCAGTGTGTGAATCACACAGAACCCATGCCCTAATACCCCACTTGTGAGGTTTATTTGGGATGTAAACCTTGAAATATAGACGCCCCTTGAAGCCTATCATGCTTTCATCAATACAAATTTCTTTATGCAGATTGTAAGCCTCCTTGAATGCTGCATTCTGAAGCACTAAAAGTTCACGAATTTTGAAAAGGGGATCATGCCCTTCACTTCCTCTGGGCTGCCGCTCATCGTTATTTGCAAAATGCAGCAAACATGTAATTTGTTTGAATCGTCGCTGTGACATCACTTTACGAAATCCTGGCGTTTCAAACAACCAATGTGTTGTCCAATGGTCAGAAATCTCATTAGTGTGGAGTAAACCAGATGCAACTAATAACGCAATAAATCGTAATAATTCCGCACGATCTATAGGCTTCCACTTGTAGCTACTCGTTTCGTAAGGAATGCGGCCCTTTTTTTCATTTATTTGGGTTGCGTACAGGTTTGTTTGCGTAACTATTAGATCCAACATTTCGTCAGTAAACAATTTACGAAAAATGTCTAATGGGTCGGGTAAATTAGGCCTAGGCCAGATAGTGAAATTTGGTCCAACTGGTTCACTAAATTTAGGTAGCCAGTCGGCACTTGTTGTGACGGCATTATTTGCTTGAACATTTACCCACGTGCGGGTTGACGCTTGTTTTTTTTTTCGCTTCCTACCTCGTGTTGGCATGGCGTCGGCATCGCTTTCGCTTTCTGAACTGTCAGTTCCTTCGTCAATTTCCGTCGTTTCTTCGTTGTCGGACACGTCACTGTCATAAAATCGTCTTTCACGACGTATAGCAATCACTCTAAGGCGTGAATCTTCAATTTCTTGTGGTGTAAATCCCTCAAAATCGGAATCGGAATCCGAATCATTCCTAGGAACGATGGCGCTTTCGCCACTAACACTCGCGGCCGCCATTGTTTTGCCGAGAAGCCGCCCGGAATCCAAATTCGGCCAAAACAACTCGGGAATTGAGCACTGTGATTGGCTGACAAAAGAGGCGGGAAAATTCGGCCAATGAGCTAATTCGATTCATAAGCATTCAGATGACGACACCCAACCGCCAATGTTCCGTTTCAAGGCCTCTGATTGGCTCTTTCAAAGCTCGTAGCGTAGCACGTGTTGTTGTCGACTGAAGTCGCCAGTGCACGCGTAAGCGATGTACGCTCTGTCGACTGGAGTCGACAGTGCACTTCAAAGGGTTAACATAATATGCAAATAAAAACCATGACAATGTCCCTGACTAAAAATAGATATGGAAACTGCCGCTAGTTTCCTATCTTCCACAAAATATTAATGGTATTTATATTTGCAAAGGTCGGTACATTCTGTGTAGCAGTTGGATAGACCATATTTTCACCGATCATCCCCCCCATTTGCCTATCAAATGATCGGGCGCAGGAAAACGTCCTTTTGTGTATAAGACTTAAGAAAATAAGGTAAAGTCCGCACGCCAAGGTCTATGCATAAAACTCTACGTCGTGATAGAATTTTGAGCGCATGTTTAAAATAAAAATTCGTGGAATGATTTCCTATATATCAAAATATGCTACCAGCCTATTTAGCCTGGTGAGTCTGAATTCGTTGCCCAAAATACCCCAGGTCAATATCAAGTTTATATATATACACTTCCTGAAAGAAATTTCAATCGATGCATTCATATTTGAAGCCTTTTCTGAGCCAATTTCTTTCATGGGTCTGATGATATTTCAGAACGGTCCCTGACCAGTCTGAAAACCCGGTTTCCATTTTTATTTCGATTCCTCCGTGCAGATGTTGTGCCACGGAACTGGAAAAGAAATGACAACAATATAGATTTGTTTTCATAATTTTGATTCACCTTGAATTCTCGTTGAGGATATGATATCCTATTCCCTTTATTAAGTTTCAAGAACAACCCTTTTCCTTAATTCGGACTTATCCCAACTATTATGATGACTTAATTATTCAGTCATATTTTTGAACATTGTTCATGCTTGAGTCTATATATATATATACACGACTCTTCCCTTAATTGAGATGTATATTGCCAACATCTACCTTGCAATGAGAATTCATGATGAGACCCATACCCTTACCTTTTCTCCGTATGTAATGTTATTCAGGAGAACGGGGAAGGTGGGGTCTGTTATCAAATCTTATCATCTATAGGCTATGCTGTTGTGTTCCGCGTGATACTGTCTCCGGAACCAACTGCTATAGCCCAAACAACAAGGTTTAATAAAAGTAAATCCTTAAAACATAGTTTTATGTATCATCCGTTTGTAACCCCAATTTAGTAATACATCATAAGTCCCATATGTTCAAAATGGTACTTTAAATTAAAATTATATGATCGTACAAATCAGTATATTTCTACTTCCAAAAAAAATGGTCTGGCGAGGGAGGAATTTTAATTTATACGTATTTTCGCAGTAATTGCTTCTGTACAAAACTGGCCTTGCGGCTTCGTTCTGGTTGATATCTTACCAGAACGACCTGCTCCGGCCCACAAATAAAAAATTCCATCTTAAAACGAATTTTAATCTCGGCGCATTATTTTGTTTATTTTCTCTCTAAGGATCCGATTACGATGATGCAGAATTCCAGATTCCTGAATACCCGTGAGCGATGCATTTCGTATGGGGTTTGGGGGGGGGGGGGGGGGGGGGGGGCATTGCATTATCCCCTTCCTGTATGTTTAAAAAAATATTTATGAATATAGCTGCATAATTTTAAAATATTCGTATCCTCAGTGAGTCTTTTACATCCAAGGCATACATCAATTTTCTCGTTTATAGACAACATAGTTTTTAGAAAACATCGTAAAATGCAAAAGTGTGAATGTTACTTTGAGCCTTACATACAAGGACATGAGCAAGTGTTGGTAATCCTTGCTGCTACGGGGTTTACGGAGCTAGAACGCAAGGGCGGCGGCCATGTTTTTCTCCTCCTTACAAGGATAAACAAGCTACTTATCATCCATTTTCGCCTCGTCAATTTGCCTATGAAGCTTAATTTCTGGTGTAATCTTATTACTACGAATGTTATAGCCGTGAGTAGCGCCTCGAAATCGTTGCGCATATAATTCTTCATTTAGTTTTCTATGTTTATTCTGTAATTTTGCAGTCGAACGTGGCTCGACGCGTTTTCGTTTACTCTATAGGCTAACACTCGGATAACCAGTTGCCTCGTCTGCTATTGACGGTGCAAAACGGGTGGTCTCATTTCTGAAAGATGGTCAGACGGATCCTCCAACTGTTGTTGTATGAATTCTTGTAATTTTATTTCAGACTCCGATAATTCACCATTAGTCTGCATCGACATTTCAAGGTCTGTCATGCCGTTGAAAGGCATAGGTTGGTTACTGCCTCTTGGGGACCATGGTCTGCAATGGTTTAAATGTATTTTATCGGGGTCCAAAAAAAATGTACTACACGTACAATTACATCGTTTATGAACTCCATAATCCGGAACGGACCTATTCATGCTTTGAATCAGCTAATCTAATCCTATATAAGATTTTATCATAATCCTTAAAGAAAATACTTCGTTTATTAAATGCATCGATCAAGTCATCTGTTGATCTATCTGCCAAACGATGTAAAATCTCCCTAAGATAAGGACCGTGTCTCTGTTCTGCCGCTAGGTGCTGTCTTGTACAGTCTAGAAACTGGTTGCGCAAGATAGGAATCTCAATTCTGGATAGCGTGTCGGAGACAACAAGTAGCCTACCTGGTTTATGGCGTAATATGAAGTCATATTCTTGTAAATTAAGTAAAATTCTCTTTAAGAGGTAAAGAGGAACTACAGTACAGGTAGCATATTACGACATGGTCCGTAGTTAAAAAACCCGTTTTACCTAGAAGGTAAATGCAGAACGCGTCGATAGAATGTATAATCCCTAGAATTTCACTAGTAATTGTAGATTCCTTACATTCAGCAGGTGTGAGTGTTCGGGAAGTGTAGGCTAACAGATATTCTGCGCCTCCGTGTAGCTGAGACAGCACACCACCTGTTGAAATCAACCTTGCGTCTGTTTCGAAAAAACTGGCTTAGTAAAGTCGGGTGTTTAAGTGTTGCAGCATCTACCATAGCCCGTTTTAAGTCCCTTAATAGCCCCCTTTAAGTCCCTTCTCTCCATATAACTTGCAGTTTTCCTAGTGAGCTTCGTGAAAACAGATAAATGCGAGGCGAATAAATTTACGTGCCTTCTGTAAAAATCTGCGCACCCTGAAATTTGGTGAATTTAATGCACAACAGTCATTTTCACAGGCCCCTACTGTGAAAATCTGCTGTTCTGGTAACAACCTAGGTCAAAATCACTTATAGAAAAGGAATTTTGATGTGTTCTAAGCATTTCTAAAAATTCTTTCCTTTGTTTATCGTCTAAATCTGGAAAAGTAAATTAATACTTCAGTGTGTTCCATTCCGCGTCAAGTTGTTCCTTAGACTTGGGCATGGGAGCATCTGCTAGTACCCTAGCTGCCTCTTCCGAAGAGCTTTCTCCCTGTTTGGCTTGAGATGATTGCCGAGATATCTCGATGGGCCTTGAATCCGGTAATCCCGCGTCGATTGAATCTACGGAAACCTCCGCGTCATCGTAGTCTATAACCGCAGTTGTATAGGTGCCAAGAATCCATCCTGCATCTAGCCGTATATCGTAAGGATTAAGATTAATACACATTAAAGGGATAATGCCTGTAGGAGATGTATTAACCAAACCATGAGCAAGGCGTATAGGTAAATTACCCGAGTTGGGAGAAAATACTCCCGTCTAGATTTCCGGAAATGTGGAATGGATTAAGCCGGTAATCCTGACCTCGCAATTAGCAGGAATTACCTCCTCTCTATACAGAGAGACAGCTATGCCTATAAGTTCTTGTTTAGGCGTACAATTCCAATTATCTTTTGGATTACCCTCGCTCTCCTCATCCGAAGCCACGTTGAGTGTTGCTACGTGAATCGTATTAGGCTTATACATATGTCTGTTTAAAATTTCCAGATTTCGATTATATGATTCGTGAGCTTCGTCAGCAGACGGCGACATTTTAAACTTTAAATTGCCGATGTTCAAAACATTATCAGTGCAATTTATGGCTACCGAATTTGATTGTGTAGATAGGAAATCATAACCTAGGTGTACAGAGATTTTACCAAACGAACAATCGGGAACAACAATGAATTCTTGTTGTTTTGAAAAATTACATTTAGAAATAGATGAAATTATTTTGCGAACTGCTTTTATTTGCCGATTTCCTACGCCTACGAGGTTTACGGGCATTTCCAAATCAACTAACCGTGAGCCACTCCTCATATCCTTAAGTAGCCTGTGAGCCGTAGTATTATCCAAAAGTGAAAGTGAACTTTGTGTGTCGACTAAACATACCTTAGGCGTACCACCAATATTAAATACTAAATGTGGGCGAACGAATTTAGTTTTTAAAGTGTTGCGAATACTGCAAGTAGGAACACCTTCCTCATCGAGCGACAACTGCTCCTCGCTAAACTACAAATCCGGTAGGTCGTCGTTTTCACCTCTAGTTAGTAATGCTGCGTCTAGATGGCGTTGGTTGTACCATTTCCCACTCGCTGAAGCCGAGACGCTCGTAAGCAGATCGCCGTTCTCGCACAGAGATTCAAAAAGAGCAGGCGAGCAATCTGATTTACTTGTGCCTTTGCTATCCCAACAAGTCAAACAAATAGTCGGTTCTATAATTACCGGAATAATAGGAACCCTAATTTTTCCAGCTGTTTTGCGTTTCACTAGAAATACAGATAGAAGTACCTGAAGGCATTTCGACCTCATCTTTAAAAACGTTTCGTCAACATGACGGAACTGTAATGTGCGTTCTTGACCCAGTAAAGTTAACACAATAGGTTTATTCGACTCAACCTGATTCAATTCTGAGTAAAACTAGTGGAATCAATTCCATCTTCAAACAAGGTGATTATTACTGAATCACACTCCAAACCATATTTACTGTTTACGGTTTCCAAAATTGTATCAAAATCGGTAGATAGTGTTTGATTATTTCCAACTGCAGGTGCAACATACTTTGAGGGAATTTTACCGTAGTAAGAAGCTAAACGAGGTAGTGTTAACATCCTATCGGGTAAAGCCAATTTCTGCTGATGCCATTCGACATCCGTATAAAATTTAAGTAACAATTTATCGGCCTGATCGCTGGAAAACACATTCACTGGATTTGTAGTTAATTTATGACTTCTATCTCCATCTACTTCTGGAACAACAGGAGTTTGAGCAGAACAGAGATAACGAACTGCTTGTTGTCGTTATTACCCTGTTCTTGCTGTGGGGAATGTAGCCTAGAATCCCTGTTTACATTCAGGCTATCAACCCATTTTTTTGACTGATCGTTAACCTGATCAGAAACATCTACCTGTTCGCACTGAGTAGCATGCTGTGGGACCTGGTTTTGGTTATAATTTTGACCCTGTTGAACACGAGTTTGTTGGCTATTTTGCTGTTGTTGTTGGCGATTGTTATCATAATTAATTTGCTGTTGCTTTTGGCCTCCGTTACCATAACTACCATAAAAATTGTTATTTTGTTTTCCCCAACTTTGCTTAAAACCTACGTAAAACTGAGCTGCATCCCTAGTTTCAACCCCAGAAAAATACTTTCCCCGTTTACCACGATTATTTCCCTGAAATTAATTACCACCGCGATTTCCCCCTGTTACCAGTAATTTTGTAATTTAGCCTAACGCTGTTACCCCTTGCATCATTACGTTGTCTTACCCTCTGTAAGTTTTTGTACTTAGTATTACAATCTCTTTTCAAATGGCCACGCCCTAAACAACAGTAACAAATTTTATCCGTAGGAGGGTTTGTGCTTACTCTAGATTTACTTAAAATGACTGAAGTGCTATTAACCTTCCTTATACTTTCCTCCAATTTCTCCACTATTTTTAATACTGAGCCCGAATCAAGATTATTTGTACCCCCTTCTACGACTGGTACTCTGCTTGCAACCTCGGCAAGAGTACCTGAAGAGTTCAACGTATCCCCGCTTACACGACCTGCTATAATACAATGCTTAAAAATGGCTTCCAAATACATGTGTTGAAACGACGGCGGCTTGACTGCCGCTAAATGAGCTTCGTTTTCGGGTGGCATAGCCTGAAGAAATATTAATTGTAATCCTTTATCTTTTTCTTTTAATGTCCGCAACCTACGCTCCGTGCTATTGCTAGGTCTAACCGCACAAATTACTCTAGCCATCCGTTCTAACCTATCAACAAAAGACCTGAATGATTCTCCTTCGTTTATTTCAGTACGACAAAATTTCGCAATAGTAATAGCCTTATCACCACGACCTAATCGATCTAAAAGTGCTTCCGTAAATTCCTCCCAATCACCCAAATCTGTGACCTGAGGAGTTATCGCCAAAATACTTGCAGCTTCACCCGTACACCTGCTACGGAAATTAATTCCGAGCTGGGCAATGTAGGGTCTATCTTCCTTAGATTTTCACACATCAAAAGAAAAGTGAACACATCGAGGCCTTCACAACTGGAAAATGAAGTTACTGCTTCTTTTGCAGAGCGCAATTTCTCCAACCATTTCATATGGCTTAAAATCGAGTCTAACTGCTGAGAATGAAATGTAGTCAGCAATTCCTGGAACATTCCCAAAGGACTGTTTGCATGTTGCTGTAATAATTGTCTAAAAGAATCGTTATTTTCTTGCAACCAAGCCACTAAAACTTTGCTCATGACTGATATGTTAACCTCCCCAATATCCGCTAAGTCGTTCCGATTTCCCACTGAATCCCTTATAATATCCTGCGTTGTTTCATTATGAACAGGGTTTTGTGCATTTAAACACGTATTTACAGCTGAGGGTGATCCGTACACACTTCTAACCTCATTTCCGACTGTTTCCGTACGTTCCGACGTACTAGGATGTCCCTGTGGGAGAATGGATGGGGGTATTCCGGTATGTTCTTCCATCGAGTTCATAATACTAGTAGCAAAGTTAACGGGATGACTAATGATACACCTACATCTATCAAAAAAAAAAAAATGCTGGACGAAATAGCAATAGGCTCGAACAAATCCTAGTTAAATGCCCGTTAACAAGAGGTCCACCCCTTAATGAACGAGATCACGATGCAAAATCCCAATTTAACCTAAATCCACTAGATATAATTCAAAACCATGCATCTTAAACCCTCTTATTTCCCAGGACAAAAACTCAAATTAATAGTGATACTGTGTATCTTACTTCCCCAAAATATTGGGTTTCCCGAGAAGAAACCTGCTTCAAGTAACCGTCTGTAATTGTTATAAATGCCCAAGCAAACTAAATATGTCATGAAGCCAACTGAGCGTAACTAGCCGTAAAAATTGTATATGGTCTGTAGCCGAACACTACCTGGTTTGGATACTGCTCACACCTTAAATCGTAACTAGTTTGCGCCTTCACATGTAAAACACGTAACACCAAACCAATCGTAGCTAAAAAAAAAATAACCTCTTAATGGCAAATGCACTTATAGGTTATCAATTTTAAATATATATCAGTTTAATAGCGAGAAAAATATTCCTTTAGCACCGCAACTAGTCTAAACCAAATTCAGTAAAACGTGGCACTGCAATCGACCACAGAATTGAATCACACAAAAAAATAATCAAACTGCATTACTCGACTACTGAAATGTTGGCATTGTTAAAAAAAAATCCGAAATAAATGTAAATACAAACAACGTTATGCTTCTGCGTTAAACCAATAAATCACTCAAAACACTGGTAATTCCGACGAGAGTCCTTGCCGCTTGCTGAACGCACTACACCAAATTATACGCTTTTCTCTCGGAATTTTCAATAAGTCAAAATAGCAGTGACCAAAATCCAGCAAAACGCTAACACCGTACGTTAAAAAAAATTTGCAATAATGAAAAGTTATGAACGCTTTAAACAGTCAACGTAGTCGCTAATACTTATTCAAGAAAATCAAAGCACAGTTATTAAGCTAACGCCATAATCAAAACACAACTGTTTTAAACAAGCATTTTCCCAAGAAGAATTCACCGCTATTCGCCTTTTGAAATTAAGAGGGGGAAAATTTCGACAGTTCACAAACCCTGAACAAGATCCACGACAGTCCACCTTTAAGCAATACTAGAAACCCAATTCGTGTAAATATGCACACTTAATAGGCTTAATGCCAACACTAAAAAAAAATGTACTTTTAAGCAAGTGGTTGCTTCTATGAGCGAGTACTCAGCACACCAACAAAATATATCCAATTCACCTGAAAATTTATAGGCTATAACCCAGAGATACATTTTCACACTGCAAAGATACCAATTCGTAGCAAACACTCACAAAATTAAAGTCCAACTGGATTACCACGTCACCACAAAATTCGCAAAATAACTCAGCTAAACATCCGCTAAATAAATGCCATATAATAAAACAATCCAAATGCAATAATCAACACTCTAAACAATAAACACACTTGCAACTATGCCTTCGCAATGCAAAAAAAAAAAATTTAATGCCGATCGGCGATCGTTACGCTATTATTGCGCTAGAATTTTTCGGCAATCTACCCGATTTTTGTAAATAATCAAAATATCTCCTTACACACCACTAAAAATAAAAATTTATTATTTAGCCTCCGGGGATTTAAGAGCATTTGAATCCCATTTCTAGACACCATTGTCATGATATTTACTTGGGTTCATAACAAGAAATACCATATCAGGATAGCTATGTGTGGTGTATATATTCAAATGACACTTCAATATGGAGACACAATAATAAAACAACAATTGATTATCCCAAGTATTTTAATAACTGCGTAAGCTATTATACAGCAATCTGCACCAGAACTGGTCAGAACATTAATTTAAATTACTACGACCAAAATAACGAGAACGCTGTACAACCGATTGATTCCAATATTAACTAAGCAGGTGATTGGCATCCCAGTGGATAATAATAAATGAATGATTAGCAATAACTGTTCAGATCGTTTTCTAAATAAGTGATATATTCATAGTAACAGTTAAGCTGTTCTATAAATTGAGGCCAGAGTACTTAGCTGGCGTGAACTTCGAAGCGCACAAGGGAGTAGTTAAGTCGTAACTGTCCCGCCTCTCTTAAGGGGATTCATTATATACTAAATCCTTATCTATCCAATTATCTAGCTTGTCAATCAAGTCCCTATTGTTTGTTAAAGGAATTCCTTTATTGTTGCGTGCCGCCAAATCTATTTGGGGCATCTAAATTCCACGTCACTCAGCAGCTTCTACGACCGGAAGTTTCTTCTCGCATGAGCAATCTTTCTGTATTGTTGCTGCCAATCAAATAAACAGGTATTAGGGCTTCTTGGAATTGGGAGCCATTGGTATTTAGGTTACCTGTTCCCTAATTTAACAGGGTTCTTAATTGGTTTTCGGTGTTCTGTCCAATAAATATGCCAATCATCCTGCACATTCTGTGGAATCCTTCTGGGTTATTCTACAAAGAAAACCGGTTTTAATTATATTTCGGCTCTCTTGAGCTGGCACCTGTCTTCAAAGAAATATCAAGTCTGAACATGCGCTATTTTGATTAGTTGTGAATATAAGACTGAATATATTAATATTCATATATGTATTAATTACACATTATTAATCCTATTATTATTAACATAATATGCAAATAAAAACCATGACAATCCCCTCCCTATTTGAATGTTCAATCCTACTATACAAAAATCGTTCAAATGCTTCACGAAATAAAATGTTCCTCTGTGAACATAAAAAAATAACAAATTACAATTTTTGAAGTAAGACTACCGACCCTATTTTTTTTAACTGTGTAGCTGCCGAAGCTACGACTGTCGAGGTGCTTGTAGCCTCGCCGACATCAATGAGGTTTTGATCCTTAAATTACTTCTCAAGGTAGCGGTTTTTACTTTCCAGGAAACAGCACACTTGTACTACTGGCCCAGTATGGGTAACAGAGTCATTTGTCCTAATTGTAGGCTAACTAAGTAATTTTAAGGGGGGTATTCGCTGCCACCAGGTGGGTGGTTAATTGCAGTCCTGATTTTAAGTAATAAGTGGTTTTCTTAATTAGTTAAAGGTAGGGGATCAAAGGTAAGATAGATGTTCTTTTGTTTTCAGTTGTGTTTTCCATGCAATAGATGGCGGTAGTGTCAGATTGGCCATCAGCGTTAGGCATTCTGGGAACCTGGCGCAAGCGTGAAGGCCAGATGTGACAGCTAGTGCTATCTGCAACTTCTGTTGCAGCCGGCCTTCCCCACGCGACCGTTTAGTTTTGTGGCTATCGTTACTGTGAAGGAAATCCGGTTGTATCGCTTGTATCAAGAATTTATCAAGAATTTATCCTATAAATTCTTGCTTGTATATACCAGAGGCTGTATTTACGCTGCGTTAAAATTTACATTCTACCTTAATATACGATCATTCATGTCTACTGTGTTTTTTAGTAAGCCAATCGTATCATAACAAACAGTACATCGGTTATTTTTGACCGTAGTGTAGCGGCATCATGGCATAGCCTAATGTACACATTACTTTTGAGTTTGAGCATTCAATTTACATTCACTTAGGCTAACGAATATGAATTCATTGAAATGGCCAATTTCAGAACATAAGGAGCGTGCAGCCATAGCTGATACTACTCTGGCGTTCAACTGAAATGAATCTTCGGTCTAGCGAGTGGGCGTTTTGGCTGCTCGTATGCGTTCCTCGTTGCGTCCAGTAATGCCGTCCGTCTCTTTTCCTCGACAATATTTAGCACTGCACGAAAAAGAACCCGCCTGGGTAGGACAGTTTGGATTCCATCAACTTCAACGTAGTACACAACCAAAAACCTGTTTGTATAGTTGGATGAGCAGAGACGGTTTACTGCTTGGTGGATAGTATTTTATCATAGGGATTTTTTCAAAAGTATTTTACCACCACATAGCGAACGCTGTTATCAGGGCCACCCTAGAATCACCGGCAGCAATTCAGTCAGGGGAACGAACAACAGAATTCCATTTTTTTTATTGTTAAAAAAAAATCCAATTTCGCTGTCGCAAACCCAAATCCCCCCCCCAAACAAAAAATTTAAAAAATCGCCCTCTTGCAATACTCTATCTCGGACCCAACGTTCAGAACTGTTCCTACATCATTTTTGGGAAAGTACTAAAGGATTAACTTTTTGCCACTTATCTGCTATTTGATTCGATCCGATGAGTGTGGGTGGGGTGCCGGGCTGCGCTCGCCGCCCCCGCCCCCTCCTCCCCCCACACACAGTCATCCCTGGCTGTCACACCTAACTCCATGCAGGTGCAGTGCTAAATAAGATCAATCGAGTATACAAGGCCAAGTCCCTATGTACTCGTCGGCAATAATAAAAACTAATAAAGCACTATTCCATTATCAATATTGAATATACTCTATTATTTAACGAGAAATACAGAAAAAAATATTATATGAAGGATACTCATACATTTCAATTTTTTTTACCTTAGAAACAGGCACCTGCAAATTAAAAAAAAAAAGATAAGACACCGTCGGAAAAAAGGGCAAATAGCAAAACTGTCATTGGAAGATGCAAATAAAAGCAGGCTCATTTATGCATTTATAGGTCTAAATAAAAGGGGTAAATAAAAAAAAAGCAGTTCTTAATGAGCTTGGAAGGGAAAATCAGTATTGCCGTCCTCGAATAGAATTTCTTTTAGTGTTTTTTTATATTAATTTTAATTAATCTTCTTCATAATTCTATTTACCTAAAGGGCATTAAAAAATAAGATGGGGGGGGGGGGGGCAGAGAAGGCAGTGAATGGTGTTACTGTTACAATGGATATGTTTCATTGGTGGTCCACATTCCAGCATTCTCTCTAAGAATTTCCAGAGGTGTATCGAAGACAAAATAGTGTGTGGATTGGGATGGGAGGCAAATTTTGCTAAAAAAAAATATATATTTATATATTTAGTCGATAGAATTTCAAGCCAGGTTTTTGTTTAAAATTTCGCCGTTGTGGTTTGTGTTTCCTTTACCGATATGTAACTTACACGTATTTGCTTATATTTTGTTTGTAAAATGTGTGTTGGGGGGGGGGGGGGGGGCCGACAAAACCTGAAGACACACAAGCCTATTGTTTTTACCAGACTTTCATCTTGCTACTAGACGTTATTAGCTACAGCTCATCTGTCTATGAGGGTGCAATTCAAATGATTGAATCCTAAAGAAGCTTTAGCAGCCTAAGGGCCGAATGAGTATTTATGAATGGGGAGGGGAGCAAAGTTAGAATGGCTCTCCCCCTTCTAGACTCATGTAAAAAATCCTCCCCCCCCCCCCAACACACAAACTTAGGCTTGGTTTACCGTGAAGAAAACTTGATGGAAGCCATGTATATTTTGATAAATCTGGAGATTAACATTTTTATTACTACGAAATATTTATTACCTCGTTTTTACATTAGCAATTTCCCCCCTTGCTGGAGCCCTTTTTTCCGTAGAATAAAGTTGTCTTCCCTGCCGAGCTCGTACCCATTGCACATGTCCGGAACTGGGTCTGCTTATATAAGCGGAACGCAGCGGATCACAATCATCTTTCTTCTTAGGGCAGCTACCCTGTGTGGTTGCTCCTGATGTCCTTACACCACGTTCCGGTCTAGGCGTTCCGCCAAATCTGTTTAGTTCCATGGATTCACTTGTTCTTCTGGCTGCTGCATGACTTGTCGCATGATTCCGTGTCCGTGCCCTCTTCTCCTCCTGTGACTAATGATTCTACTACTAGCCGGTCAGGTGAGCGTTCCGTTCCTTCAGCTTTATTCCCTGCCCGTTCCGTTCACCTTTCCCGGGATGCCCCGGCCCGGCGTGTTGGACGGCCCGTCTCTGCTAAGCCATCCTGGACATGGTGCTTTGCCCGCCGTGCCCTCCGCCATCAGTGGTTGTTCCGGCGTTGCTTTCCTGCTTCCCGGAATGTGAATTGCGGAGCTCCTTTCGACATGCAGACCTTAGACGTGGTCTCCTTCGTCCCATATTGCCACCTGCAGTGATCTCAAGTCCTCTGGGGGCACTGGCTCGGCGCTCTCCGGCATAACAGGCCTCAGCTTCTATGCGCCTCCCAGTGCCCGTTCCGACATTCCGGCGCACGTTCTGCGTTCCATCTGCCAATCCTGTTGGCTGCTGCTTTCCGGACATTCCGCAACTTCCAAACCTGTTTTGTTGGGACTTCGTCTACCTCGCCTCCGACTGATCCTTCCAGCCGCTGCTATCTTGAACTGGCATCCGTCAGTGGTTTAAATTTCGAACATTCCCCGACAGGTTCCGGGCTTCGTTCGCCCGACTTTCTCCCGTTCTTCTTTTCAAACGTTCCGTGGTATCACTCCACTTCCAGCTGGTGATTCCTCCGCATTGTCCTGCTCTCCGAAGCTCGGTCCTTCTTCCCGACTGGATTATGTTCCCTATACGTGGACATTAACTCTACCCATCTCTCCGTGATGCTACGCTCCACCTGGATTGAACGGGAACACGAATGTCTCGTTCCCCACATGTTTTCTCGCCCAACAAGTATCTCTGCGGTGTTACGTTCCGCCTGGATCGGATGGAACACCAATGGTTTCTTTCTTATCTGACGCATAATATTGTGAATACCTTGTTTGCTCATAGGTGACTGTGTACAAAGGTTCTCCAGCCAAAGAAGATGTCGTTCAACTTTTGTCCATTCCGTCCTTCCTGTCCAACATGATGTTCCATTCCGTCCTTCCCTCTACACAGGGGTCTACGGACGACAGCCCGGTGTTTGCATCTTGATTCATAGGTACATGGAACAGGTATTGAACGGGGGGGGGGGGCCTCGGCTATTGTTGGCCAAAACATGATCTCCAAAGGTGTACATCCAACCATTCCGACCCATTTTCCCCCTACGTTTCGTTACTTCCATCCTACTACGTTTCTCTCTATTACACCTTTGTCTACATACACTAATGTAGCAGTACGTCGGTTGGCGATCCTTGTGTCCAGTCCGTTACTGCAACTGTTCTTGTGAATCTGCAGCTGTCTTCTCCGTCCAGGGACAAGCAAATCCCACATTCTGTTTTCTGCCCCCCGCCCCTTTTTTTCGCACAGGTATCAACGTGGTTTTCGACGCTGACTCGGCTTAGGAAAGGCCCGACCGCTTCTTCCTTCTTATCCAGCCTGCTGCGACTTCACAACATCGCCATTCCTGGTATTTGCCTGTGTTTCTCTCGTCCACAATTTGGGTTTGCACCCTTTCCTTATTTTCGTAGCTCAGGCATACAGTTCATCTTTACTGTCCTTTCTGAGCACCTTCGGTGCATGCTTATGCCATCCACCGCTCTACTGGGCTTTCCTCGCTTGCCTTTCCGGCTGGCCGTTCCACGAGCCGTTCCTATCGTCCATTCGGCTGGGTCTTTGTCCCCGTTCCGCGATCTTCTCCCTCTTCTGACATGCAGTGTTACACTCATCCGTCTTTCCTCTACCTGCTTGCCGATCTTTCTGCCCTGATCTGGTAGCGGCGCTGCGGTATCACCGGAACTGGCACGTTTCCCGCTTTGTACCAGCCACCACTAGGATCCCCGTGTCGGCCACCTCGTGTTTTGGTGCGAAGCCTTTCCGGTACTTTGTGTGCATTATTCGTCTGGTCTTTAACATAGTCTTCATTATTACTAGCCAATGCCATCAAACTCTTTTTCTCCCGAGAAACCCCCTGTTTCGACTCCCAATGTCCCTGCGCCTTTCGCTTTTGGTTGCATTATAGTCACCGGATTAATTGAACATTTTGATCCTCACCCTAACTGTCAGAATCATCGACAGTACATCGGTTCTACTCTGCTCTGCAGCATTTGCACTCTTAGCTACGCACTGAACGCTATACAAACGTCAAAGAGCTGCTGGGCGATCCGGATCCTCTTCTTCCCCAACCGTCTCCACCGGGTTCCCATATGAGGAATGTCCCGTTGCCCCCCTCCCGTCTCTTCACCCGTTATTCTACAACGCAATCACGTTCTCTTCCCACGTTCTCTTCCCTGTACGTTCCGACTTTGTGCCTTCCACAGCAGGCCCTTCTGGAGTTTGCCCTACGCGCTTCAATCCGCCTTCAAGCCTTCCGCTACTGACCACTGTCTGGAGTCCGGATCAAGAACGTCCGTTTTTCGATGGCTCCACCAGGACGGTGGCTTGCTCCCGTTCTGCACACTGTGGCTCCAATACTCTTACCAACGGACCCTCCTGTTTCCGTACCTCCTGACCAGCTTCCATCGGCTGCAGCTACCGATCGATTCTCCTCTTTCCAGACTGCCCGAATAGGCTTCCCCTGTGAAAACTCCACCATTATCAGCACCACCACCATTTCCTCCGGTTTCCGTCCTGCTGACGGTACTAACTCAAGGGACATGGAAAATGTGGACCTAAATATAAACTTTATCCTTTCCATGGCGGAAGGCTTTGCGTCGGAACTCTCCTCCCCCCGGGCGGAACGTGACGCTATCTCCTCTGTCCAAGCAGTGGTTGCCTCCGTTCCTTCTCTGCGGGATGAAATTATTCGCCTCCAGGCCAAAAATATCTCCATCGCCGATAGCCTTGATCATCTATGGGATCGGCACCGCGCCTTACGAGTTGACCATGCCTTGCTCCTATATAAGCTTCCTTGGTTGTTACCACTCCCGACCCGACGTCCCCACCATGGAGAGCATACCACTATGTACGTTCCCACACCCACTGTCTACACTGTGCTTTTGCGTCACTTCAACTTCGTTTCCTCGACCAAGGCCATCTCCTTGCGCTCGCTCCAACACCTAATTCTGTTGAGCGTCTTTACCATGAGGCACGGTGTCCGTTACCTTCCCCGTTTAAAGACGCATCCACAACGGTGTCAGTATCCTTTACACCACCTATTCTGCAGGATACCGTACCCAATCAACCTCCAGTAAATGTCTGCCCACTTCTCTTGGCATGGTGAGCGGCCAAGACCACCCCGGACTGCGGTTATCCGCGTATTCCGTTTGGCAGTTCGACGATGCAACCACTTTTATCCCAGTTTTTCATGGGCTGTCACGTCATACCGATGCCTCCACGCGTGACTTGCCCTGTGCATCCTGCCGTAGGAAGGCGAAAGGTGTTGCTTTAGGTTTTTGGGCTCTGCCGTAAGAATTTCCGTTCCTCTACATTCCTTTTACATTTAACAAACTTTATCATTCCGTATTCCACGAGGGGCCCTGCTCCATTTCTCTCCTGACGTCTCATCCTACATGTGATTCTTGTGCCACGATTCCTCGCGGATTTTACTCATTGTATTTAAGTATTAATCTGTCACCCTGTACCACACCATGTTCCTGTTTTATTGTTCTCCAACATTATCCACCACCTCAAGAATGTACGTCCTTTCACTGCCTTACGTTCTGCTGTTTCATTGTTCTGTCATCAGCTGAGCTTCCTGTGTCCTGCTTCCAGCTCAGCCACGCTCGACTGTTCTATCAGCAAAAGATTTCCCCTTCCACAGCAAGGTAAGAGGGTTCTTTCCATTTTTTTTTTTACCTATGCCTTGCTCTACCCTTGGCGTTGACCCGTTTGTGTCGCCCCTGTACTTTTACATCCCGGTGTTCTCCCCATGGGACTGTGGTTCCCAGGGAACGAGGCTAAGGCTCTTTCGGTTGTCTTTACCGGGATACGTTCCTTGGGGTTGCCGACTCGTACTGCGGGTGTCCTGACCCTAGCCCACCACCTGTTGTGACGAAGTCTGGTAATGTAAAAACAAGGTAATGTAGATTTCGTGGCAATAAAAAGACTAAAATACCAGGGCCTGCACCTCGTTGATTTTAGTTTTTGTTTGCATATTCCAAAATATACATTAACTTCAATCTGGCCTGCCTCCCCTCTGATGGATCTAGGTTCATGGGGGTAGGAAGAAACATGATTGTGATCTGCTGCGTTCCGCTTATATAAGCAGACCCAGTTCCGGACATGCGCAACGGCAAGGAAGACAACTTTCTTCTAGGGAATAAGGGGTCCAGCAAGGGAGAAACTGCTACTGTAAAAAAAGGTAATGTATTTTTTGTATAGGCAAACAAAAACTAAACTCAGCCTGGTGCAGGCACTGGTATTTTTTTTACCCGTTCGCCAGTGACTAGTAAGACTAGTTCAGTTAATCGCCATCTTCAAAAATTCATTCGCCAGCATTTTTTTTCTGGGGGGGAGGGGATTTTTTTAAATAAATAAAACATATTTAATACGGAAGTTGCCCTTAAGTAATTCCTGGTTTTCGTCAGAATAACAGCGATGGCTTGCCTTACTTATGTATTAGCAGGCAAGATCTACTGGTAAGGTTTCTAGTTAAAAGCATTGTCCATTACTGTGCACACACATAACTATATTAGTATTTAAATACGCTTAATCGTATAAAATACGGATGTAATCCTTAAAAAACTTAAAAGCTCAAAAGGAACAGATAAAAAAAAAAAGATATGTAAGCCTTCAGCGTCGCACTAATGCGTTTTAAAAAAGCTTCACCTTGTTTTTGGGACGCTGGAGAATCTTTTACAGGTATTAGTGCGACACTGATGGCTTACATGTCTTTTATATATATCTGTTCCTTTAGAAATTTAAGTTTCTTATTTGCCAAAACATCTTAACCAGTTAATTTTGCATTACATTGTCCCCAATGTGATGTTCACCTGGAGGTTTCTTCAGCTGTGTAGCCGTCTGCTTGCATGCCACAATGCGCATGCGCGGCGCAGTTCTCCCTTATAAAAGCGAGAGCGCGGACGCTTCCGGCATTCATTTTCCTCCAGAGGTGCCTACACGTCACCTCGTTCCACTGTTCCCCGCCTTTTGTCGGAATTTGGATTTACCAAAGTTGGCCACCGCTTCCGAAGCTTCTGCTTCATCTGCCGCCCGCCCTCGTGCTCTTGCTCGTCCTTTCACCCTTGGTCAACGCTGGGTCTCTGCCCTAGACCTCGCCGCCAATGGCACGATCCTTCCCGATATGTTCATCGACGCTCCTTTCATGATGAAACTGCTCCAACCGTGTCACCTCTACAAGCCGGCCAATAGACTCCTCTTACAACACCGTTGGATCTTTCATCACTCCATCAGATCTCAGTCTGGCTACGGGAAAACTACCGCGAGGCAAAGCAGAATCTTCGCCTTGCTACCGCCGCATCTGGACCGCTTCCAGCCCCCAACTCTGCGCTGGACCTGTCCTCAAATTCTTCTCGCAAAAACCACAGCATTTCCCACAGCGAAGTTCACCTCATCATCCAACAGGCTATACACGGGAAAACGAAAGACAACCTGATGCCTCCGCCATCATGCACGTCTTCTGCCCGCTACGCCCGCACCCAGAATCGGGTTTCGTTCATAACGTGTCATGAAAGCCACAAGCGTGACCCCCCTTTCATCTCCCAGTACTGCCAAGAAACGAAAGAGCGCCTCGCCACCAGCAGCTTCGCGTCCTCCTCCAGCGAACATGCCCCCAGCCCCGGCAACCCCAAACCCGCTTTCACTTAACCTTCCAACAACCGGGAAAATGATCCACTTCACGGACGCTCATATCTTTCATGATTTTTGATTGAAGAGTCAAGACTGAACCCGATTTCACCTGGCTAACATCACGTCTCGAGTGATATTCAAGGCTACAGTTCTGTCGCTGCTCGTCTTCCTCGTGGTTAAACTCGCGTTTTGAGTGAGGATCCAAGACAGAGCGTTTGCACCTCTTGCTGCTTGTCTTGGCCGTAGCTGATCCCACGTCTCTAGCGAAAATCAATACAACAGTTGCTGTTCACTGCTGCTCGTCTCATTCGTGGCTAGAACCCACGTTTTGAGTAAATCTAGAAGTAGCCATCTGCACCTCTTGCTGTTGTCTCGACCGCGGCTGAACCCACGTCTCGTGCGAAAATCAAGTCAACGGTTGCTGTCCACTGCTGCTCGTCTCATTCGTGGCTAGAACCCACGTTTTGAGTGAAGAACCAAGACGGAGGCCGTTTACCTTTTCCCCTCCTCACGAGGGACGACTCCCGCTCCTTTCGTCACGGCTGAACCCCGCATCATGGTCGGCGACCATTCTGCGTCTTCCATCCTTTCCCCGGACGACCGCCGTTCATCTGACGCCTGCGGGCTCCTCTCGTTCAAGGTGGAATGCCAGCTTTTACGCTGCCCACCACTATACTTCCGTATTGTCGTGGGCCGGCTGCCTCCTGCTACCGGCTCTGAAGTCCCACGAACCTCACCCCAGAACGCTATCTTGTATAGCCCCAACGGCCTCAATTGCCTCATCGAGCTCTCACCACCAGCCCTAGTTGGTGTGGGAAAGCACTTTGCCGCATTCATCAGCAATGACCACTGTGTTACAAGACAGGCTTTCCCCAGACGCCAGCGCCCTAGCCCTGCAGATTCCCCCTGTCAACCCGCTGCCTTCGCCAACCACGGCCCTGCATCTCCGTCTTTTCACCACCATCTGCTGTCGGGGTTGCTAACAGGTGTAACCTTATGGTACCCCCATCAGCCACGGAACGCTCCACTGTGGTCTCGGCGATCCCGCAAGCTTCTACACTGAAGTCCTCGGCCTCTCCTGCGCCCGCCTTACCATCCTTTCACTTTCGACCAATGACGGGTCTTCACCGTAGTCCTCGCCGACGACGGCCCGACCCATCCCGATGCATCCATCAACACTCCTTTCATCGCTGTTACTATTCAAGGTCTGGTAAATGCCCTTTCACCAACGTCCAACGCTGGGTCTCCACCATAGTCCTCGCCGCCGACAGCTCGACTCTTCCTGACACATCCTTCAACACTTTTTTCATCGCTGACACTATTTTAGATTAGCTCACTCCCTTTCACTCACGACCAACACCGGGTCTCCACCATAGTCCTCGCCAACGACGGCTCGACCCTTCCCGATGCATCCATCAACACTCCTTTCATGGCTGTTACTATTCAAGATCTGCTTAACGTCCT
>JAHWFP010129262.1:0-18057 GCA_023313725.1 Lithobius niger | reverse complement strand
CCCCCCCCAAAAAAAATCATTTCTACTTTGCATGTTGCCACAAAGGTCGATGGGGAAAAAAGTACCATGTGGTCGAGCTCAGTGTTCTTGCTGTGGGAGGTGACTTGGGGAAGGGGGGCAGACCGGGGAAAGTCAACTTCAGACAATATTAAAGGATGTTTGAAAAAAATGTCGATTAGTGATTTGAAGAGTAATAGTAATACATTTCCTGACCTCTACCATTTGTATTATTTTTGCAAGTTTATTTGCGACAAATTATCTTTACACGTGGTCAAACGGGGTGATGTCCAATTTTACAGCAATTTTTTTCTAGGCTTCGGAGCTTTAAACTACCACTTACAGTAGGCTGATGTTAGCTACTACGATCACTAATTCATTTTGATGGAATTTACTTGCATCACCCTACTCTACTGCTATGCTTCCATCGCCCAGCCATAGGCAAACTGAGTAATGAAGCAAAAAAAAAAAAAATTGTACGGTGTCAATTGCGTACGATTCGTGGTAGATCGTTTACAAACCCTGAACATCTTATGGTCTGCTATTGTAATGGTCTCTAAAACTGGTTAACTATTCATCATTTCTTCATATCTCTTTAAAAAATCAATCACCAAGATACAAAAATAATCAGCGCGTTTATCCTACGACGTCCTCCCGTATCGTCCTGCCAGCGTTGATTCAGATGTGTTGCTGATCCAACAGATGGAAATAACCCGGCCGCCGGTCACGTGATTGCGAATGCCCTATATATATCCCCTATAGATATATAGATATATTATGTATATATATATCTGACCTTGAAAATGATGTTACGATGGCGCTGCGGTAGGTGAAAAGACGTTTGCTACTGTCTCAACGGTTTCGGTTTCATTATTTCAATGTTTCAGTGCTACTACCACCAGACGGCGATAAAGAACAGCGCGTACATAAACTGCCCTTACCCTGAATTCCCGCAGCGCGTTGCAGTCTGATAGCCTGTCTTTAACTCTAGCAATTAATCGTACTAGTAAACAACTGGCGCTTCACAAACTCTTGGTTTATTAAATGACAGTTAAATATAAAAAAATCAAGAATTTTACATTTCAGACTAGCATCACAAGAAAATGGCTTTAAATGAAAGCAACAAAAGATTTACATTAAATTTGGCAAGAATTTACGCGTAGGGCCACAAATTGTCTTGAGCCGGCCCTGACAGGATGCGAGTACACAGCTGCATTTTCTAGGAGAGGAAAAGTAAGACCATTTGCACTTCTTGATAAGAGCAAAATAGCCCGGATGCTTTTGCATCAGTAGGAAGAACTGAAACAGTAAACGACAACACCTGCCTTAACATCGAGCAGTTTATTTCTCATTGTATAACAAAAAGAACCTACCTTTGAACGAAGCAAGACTGGAAGACTTTACTTATATGCAAACCGAAAGGTGCGCATCCATGAGACAAGATGAATGGAACTGTTGCAAGCTCCCTTCATCCATGCAAGTCTGTCATTGAGCAGAAGATATAGCATATTAATTATATGCTGTATTTGGAACAATGCAACTATGAGCCATAGTCTAGCTTACCTTCCTATACACAATGGATGGAAGTTGGTTGATGATAAACATGCAGTTGTTTGGTTTGCAGAGGATCAGACTCCACCAACCCTGTAGGACATATTGATTGATAAGACGTGTATGCTGATAAAGTCCTAGTTGTTGAAGAGATTACTAGCGGTGAAGATGATGGATATAGTGATAGTGACTAACAGTACTAAGCATCACTATTCTGTTATTCTCTTCTGTTCTATACTTGAGTTGATGTGGCCTATTCCGTGATCTGATATGAGAAGCTCTATTCGATGATGCATCAGACTGACTGTTCTCCCAACGCCAGCTCCTGGAATACCAGAGCTGGCTTTTTTTATAGAGTATGCCACAATGGTTGTATGTGGTGGTTGTATTAAGGTAATCGTATCAGACATATCATTAATTTAATATGTCTGATGCGATTACCTTAATAAAGTGATTTACATAATATTTCTACTAGTCCAAGAAGACATGTAAGAATTTTGCGTTACATTAATCTCGATTAACATTCAATGCTCTTGTGGGTCCCTTGTTGTGATATACCCACAAAAACATTGAACATCAATCAAGATTAATGTCCAATGACAACAAGGTTCTCTATTACAATTTTGACCGCCTTTAGTATACTAATGTGACTGTCTTCGAAAATGGTTACAGCACTCAGATTTTCAATCTTATTATGTGCAGCAAGGATTCTGGCACACTAAAGTTTGTCCTGACGTTAATTTCAACCACGTACCTTATGAGGTAAATGGCGGTCATTTGGAAGTAGACCTACCTCTAATTTTTCAATGGCGTCTTAAATGGTTACAGCGCCCATTTTTGTGTCTTATTATATGCAGCCATGAATCTGGTATGTTTGTTTTGACGTTAATTTCAACCATGTACCTTATGAGGTAAACGGTGGTCACTTTTTGGCGCGGCCCTTCCTATTGACCTTTAATGGCGTCTTAAATGGTTACGGTGCCCAATTTTCGTGTCTTATTGTGTCCAGCCCTTAATCTGGTACACTAAAGTTTGTTTTGACGTTAATTTCAAATATGTACCTTATGAGGTAAATGAAGGTCATTTTGGGGATCTTTTCAAGCCCTCCTTATGCCCCAAAAGCACCCACTTCGACTCACTAGACCCGAGTATTCTTAAAAGGATTACTTTTCCGCACATAAGCCAACAGTCAAAACATCTGCACCTTATGACGTAGATATCTTGGCCTGGGCTCTTGCTCTATTACGAATAAGCCATCAAAAAGGAATTTCCGAACATTAAATAAAAACTATAAAATTGACAAATTAAAAACACACACATAAAATGAACGCATAATCACTCACACAAAAAAAAAACTAAAACAGAAACCAACACATAGAAACACACGACAAAACAAACTGCTTAGCAATAAGCAGTTTGCATGTTTACACAGATTTGCTCATACATACACGCACGTACACAAACTGCGTTTACTTTCCAACATTACCAATGACTAAAAACAATCCTTGTTCCCTGGAATTGGAGTTGAAATTATAGTTCATTTCGTTCGATTGAACTCTAATCCCTTTTTTATTTGTGCACTTCACAGCTGTGAATTTCTTGGGAAACAAGAGCTAATGCTTTTTTCTAAACGGTGATGCCCTTTTTGTTTCGTAATAATATTATTTTTAAATTCATTTAGTGGTCAAGGTACAAAGGTTAATATGTGCCAAAATGTATAATAAAGACAGTTTTGATTTATCACTAACCAGATGGTAAATTGCTCCGAGTTTTGCTTAAGTTGTACAACATTAAGGTTTTGAATTTCCCTGAGTTTTTCCATGCGTTCCTGAGTTTTTCCATGCGAACAAATCTAGCACATTTTTCTGACCTTCAGTATAAAAAAAAAATTGCAGGTCCAGAAAACCAATTTCTTTTTCTTGGCCAGTTATCATAAAAAAAATGCAGAGTAACATACATCCTTTTGGTGCCGTCTCGACCTTGCCGTAGAACCAGCTTCCACTAATCCTAGCTTTTCAGAAAGGCCTGTAGTAGGCGGCATAGGGTCAACTTCCTCTACGACAGTCAAGTCTTCTTCCGATTTCAAGACGGCCAACACCATCATGTGGCAACCTCCACAAGCAACCTAAAACAATAGACACAACTGTAATTGGGAACATAACATAACAAAAATAAAGCACTAGCGCCAACAAGAACTAAAAAAAAAGAACAAGAACTATTAGCGGAAAAGATGAATAGGTCGAAAGGAAGGTCGATCCTAGCTTTACATGCAGTCAGGCTGGGCGCTCACACAACTTCACAAGGAAGGATGTCCAGTGGTTTATCGCGAGATGGCTTTAAAAGAAGCCATGTAATAGGTTCAGGAATATGGTTTGTGCAGTTTATGTAAGTGCCCACTGGTCGGCCACAGGGGATTCGAAAACAGCTTCTCCTTGGGGAGTCTGTCAATAATGTGGACGAGTTTGTAAGTCTACAAATGTCCCATCACTGTCTACATGTTGCAAGGGTACTGCAAGTCCATGAGTCGCAGACGCTGCTCATAAGCAAGATCACCAAGACCTGGGACTAGCTTAATGGCACGCCTCTGTACTACCTCTACGATAGCGATGTCTTTAAGTAATTATGGACACCAAGTAGTTCAAGTGCAGGCAGACATATGTGGTGTAAAGCAGCCTTATGGTGCTATACTGAGAAAGGTAAAATGACGTTTAATCTGGCCCAAGGCACAGTTGATGGTCTTCACAGTGGCGATGCACTGATATTCAAGTTGTTTTCAATGATAACTGCAAGAGACTTAACCTGAAAAATTGAGATGAGTATAGTTGAAGAGGTAAGTATGAAAGGGTTGTTGTAACCCAAGTAGAGTATTTCACACTTATCAGTGTTAAAGGAAAGTTTATTAGTAGTCACTTCATAGACTTCATTGGGGTCGTACTGGAGAGCCACAACATCAGCATTGGTGTTCAGCCTCCGGAAGATCTTTGAATCATCAGCAAAAAGATTACATGGAGGTATGATAATACCAGGTAAATCGTTATAGAGCAGGAAAAAAGAGGGCCGTACCTTGGGGCACGCCACTGCTCACCGGCAACCATGTAGATCGGGCTCCCACAACAGACATGAACTGCTGGCGGCCAGAGATTAAGTTGGAGATGCAACGTAAGAGGTTCCCATGAACATCGTTATTTTTCAGCTTATTGATAAGAATTTCATGATCCACAGTGTCAAATGCGTTCCTAATATCTAAGATGAAGACATCAGAAGAAACATGATCGTCAATACATTTGGACCAGTAGTAATTTGGATTAATAAATTGGTGAGGCAAGAGTGTCCTTAACGGAATCCATGCTGACAGGGTGAGCGAATATTATGCTCCTCTAAAAAATTTCATATTTAGGTACTGACCGACTGCTCAAGAATCTTGCCAACCTGTGACGTCAGACTGATAAGCCAGTAATTGCAAAGCAGTGAATGAATACTGAACTTAGAAAGACAGCATCTTCCCAGTTTGTGGGGTGGTAAGGCATTAATTATCATGCCATTATTTGGTATGTTAGGACCCCTGTTGCCAGTGATATTGAGCCTAGTGCTCCCTTGAGCTATTGTAAGTAACCTTAAGATGTTAGTCACACCCTAAGATGCTTAGTGTGCTCATATTATACGCTAAGTAGTGCTAGTGCACCTTTATTATGTAATTGGGCAGAGTTATGTATGGTTCATATCCAGATGTCATAACTATGGTTGTATGGTAGTCTGTACATTAGATCAGTATGTAGGTGGAGCCATAGTAGTGTGGGTGAGAGGGTGAAGTGCTGTGGGGACACCTTGTGTTACATCCTGGTACTGGAGCTGATACTTAAGCAACACTCCTAGCCTTAGCTAGCCAGTTCACCTCTGGGCTCCAACCCAGCAACACTTCTCTCCTCTCCTCTACACTACTGGGGTGCTGAAGCCTTCTACGCCTCCTGAGCTACTGAACCACTGTACTGCCCGCGTGGACCTGAATAAACCTACTTCTACCCTAACTAGTCTGGTTATTTGGGTGAGGACTTGGATTGCCTTCTTCGTAACCCGTAGCAAGTGGTACATCGGCCTAAGCCTAATTGGACCTTAATTGGAACATCATCAGCTGGTGGGCCTACTTCAGGCCTACTGTTCTACAGCTTCAGCTTCAGCTTGGTAAGCATAAAAGAACTGTGCCTAGTTTAAGCCTAATAGTTACTAGTCTACTGTGACAAGTTTAAATATTTTATTTTTGAACTGTGTTTGCAATATACTATTGCGTTTGTTATCGTGCAAGTTTAGTAGTGCTAGGGAGCTGTGATTATTTTTCTACAAATTTATAGAATTTGTTTGACTATGCTTACCATTACGACAATTTTCCATCGAGATTTTTTTTTTTAAATATTTCCTTCATCTGTGCTGGCTGAACTGTACTTTTCTTCAAACTACATAGGCTTGTTCATCTTCAGCTTCTTGTGTTTCGATAAGCCTAGTGTGCTATTTTCTACTAGCTTAGCAAGAGTTAATAATTTCCAACTTTAGAGAGGAACAGTGTTCGCTGGTTTTTATTTTCGTCGTTTTAGCCCAACTTTTATTTTGGTGTTTATTCATTTTCTTTTGAATAACATCAGAACGTCAGGACTTGTAACCTACCAAATTCTCCCTCGATCGTATTTTAGGAAACCAGAAGAGGTCGGTGAACTTTCAAAAATTATTTTTCAACAAGTGAATGTCTAGGTCTACTAGAAGTAATCCTAATCTTGTTGAACCAGTGTCAAATCCCAATGCTATTGGAAGAATTCCGATTATGGCTACAAATGTTCAAAATGAGTTTGAATTGCCTAGTGACATGTTTTCAGCTAGTTTGGGTCGTGGTTTTTTAACCCCAGCTCAACGTTTAGCTATACTTCAACGTCGTAGAAATGAAGAAGATTTGCATGAACGTGTACGACAACAGTTGGACGAACAATTTCGCGAAAATCCGCAGCAAACAACACGAGTGCAAGGCGAAATTGATGGCCACATCGTAACGAACGGTGCGAACAGTGTTACTTCCAGTAATGAAGATCATCATGATCCTGGAAATCCCGAAGATCGACAAGAAAATCCAGTTTTCGTGCATACTTCGCATCAAACTGAAAATGTGGAAACAGTGTATTTTATGAACGAATTTGGTGAGCGTGAAAGTGTTCAAATTCCGTTAGAGCAGCTCACAAAATTCAGGTCAGGTAGAATAAGGTTAGGTAGTGAACCAGTTTTTACAGGTACAATTCCTAAAACTAGGATTAATAATCCAGTAAATGTGTCAACTTCTATGACTAACCTTATTGATAATTCTATTCAACCTATTGATACTATGGAAAAGAAAATGAATTTGTTGTTTGACATAATGCAAAACTTTGTTTTAGCTATGTTAACAGTAATAATTCAGGTAATCAGTTGAGTTAAAAGCGAATGCTAATGCAAACGCTAAAAATTCAACAAATCTTGGAATTCCTTTGCCAAAAATTCAGGCCATTACAGTGGAAGAATTTAACGGATCTTATGACAAAATTTTTCCTGCAGCTTTCATTGAGAAACTGGAATATTTACTTAAGATTAGAGAAATAGATGAATTAGAATTTATACATAAAACTGTTCCATCTTGGTTGTCTGGTGAAGCGGCTCATTGGATTTTGTCTGCAAGACCTGTTGTTGATTGGTTAGATTTTAAAACTAAGTTTTTGAGTACCTTTCAAGTTCGTTCACAGGGCTACAGCATTTTGAATAAAATTCGTAGTCAGCAGATGCAGCCTAACGAAAGCTTCACCAAATATTTTGAGAAATGCATGCGTATTGTAGAATGTTCTGGAGAGAGACTTGATACGTAAGAAATTATTTCTGCTATTTTAGAAACGTTGAATACTACTTATCAGTCACAAATGGTACCAACTAGATATGCAACTTTGTCTGAATTTAGAATGCAAGGTGTTTTTCTTGAAAATCTTAATGCAAAGATCGTTAGTCGTACGAAACCTGTTAACGGTAATAGTAGCGGTAACGCTAAGAGTAAGAGTGTGTCAAATGGTAAAAATAACAGTGCTTCTATGTCTAAATTTAACGCAAAATATTCATGTATTGTGTGCGGTAATTTGGGTTGGTCGAAACGATTTTGTCCTAAGAGAGCCGAGCATGAAAAACAAACGAACGCATCTGTCAGTCAAGGTCAAGGGCAAGGGCGCAGCGCAAAGCGTAATGCATGGCGTGGTCGTAGTGAAGGTATAAACAGTGATCAAACTCATGATAGGGATAACTCAAATAAGTCGAATAAAACTTACTATAAGTCAGGTCAAGCAGCGCAGGTTAACAGTAGTGAATTTAATCCTTGTGCCACGGAATTTAATCCAAAAAACGAGTAAGCCAGCCAGACGAAAGTTGGAAGCCTGGTGTAGGCTTACCTCCGCGTAATCGCCCGTTCACTAATGGCACTAAACATAGATCTAGAAGCCCAGAATCAGCACCATGTGTATATTTTACTTTGAACTTTAGAAAAGAAAGTGCGGAAGCTATTTTGGATAGTGGAAGTACACTTAGTTATATAGATTTGTCATTAAAAGAAGATTTAGTGAACATGGGTTTTGAATTTGTTCCGAAAATCTATAGAATTCGTGTAGCTGATCGGCGCTATGTAGAGTGCCCAGGTTACATTGACGCTACGTTCCAAATTCAAGGCAGAACCCACTCGTTCCCTCTTATTTTAATGCCAAACACTATTCAACCAGTTATTTTGGGTGTTAATTTTCAAGCAAGAACTGGTTTGCAACCAAATTTTACTGAGAACACATGGTATTGGTTAGATAAACCTAATGAAGTTTATAAACTTAAACGTAGGGCCAGTCTAGATAACCTGAATATGACAGTCAATGATGACAAATTTGTGATAGACGAATTTTGCGCCACGGTGGATGAAATTCGAGCTAAGGCATACAAGAGCAAAGTTTTAAATGATGAGCAAAAAGAAGAGCTTTAATTGACTGCTTTTTCGACATTGATACCGGGGATCATCCACCAATAACACAAAAGCCGTTTCCACAATCTCATTTTAAAGAGATACAAATGCGTATGCATATTGAAAATATGTTACGGTCAGGAGTTATTGAGGCTACAGAAGTAACTTGGAGCTCTAGTGCTTTTTTGTACCTAGGAAGGGAAACCAAACTCGTCTCGTGGTAAATTACATCCCTATTAATAAAATCACTAAGCCTCAAACCTTTCCAACACCTAACATAGATAAACTTGTGTCTAGGGGAAAAGATTGTAACTTTTTCTCAGCTATAGACGCGAAGGATGCTTATTGGCACATGCAATTAACAGAACGTGCTAGAGAACGTGCGGCATTCGTGACCCCATTTGGTGCTTATAAGCCTTTTAGGCTCCAATTTGGACTCAGAAACGCCCCAGCTGCGTTCTGTGGTTTCATGACGAGATTATTTGAGCCTGTAAGGGAAAAGGGCGTAGAAGTTTTTTTTTGATGACATTAGTGCAATTAATGTAACATGGGAAGAACACTACGCTGCCTTGGAAGGTTGTCTCAAGGTCATGTCAGAGGGTGGTTTGCATATTAACCTTAACAAGACTAACTTTTGTGCTGCGGAGTTAGATTTGCTTGGCTATAGGGTAACCACTGAAGGCGTTAGGCCACAAACTAAAAAAAAGGAAGTTTTAGAGCAATGGCCGCGCCCTACTTCAATTAAATCCTTGCGTAGGCTGTTAGGCTTAGGAAATTGGTTCAGACGCTTCATTCCTTATTACAGTTATAAGATTAACGATCTTTTGCTGGTACTAAAGGGTAAGGAACCGAAGTTCTTCTGGACAGATAAACATGAAAATACATTTCAAACTCTCACGAATTCGTTACTTACCGCACCGATTCTTGCGAGTCCAGACTACAGTCTGCCATGGGAAATATGGTCCGATGCGTCCTTCGGCTCAATTGGTTCGGTTTTGTGTCAGTGTGACCCTTTAACTAATAAGCTAAGGACAATCGACATGATTTCTCGTCGCCTTACACCTGGTGAAGTTCGATTAGGAGTCTGTGAAAAGGAACTCCTAGCGATTTGCTATTCACTTAAAAACTGGCGTAGGTATTTGGAAGGTGGAAAAATATTATGTCACACTGATAGTAAATCCTTGGTAATCCTGTCTAAATGCAGTAATCCCGTAGGCCCTATGGCCCGTTGGTTGGTTGATTTATCACAGCTTGACGCTACACTTTGTTTTGTTTCTGGAAAATCTAATCAAGTCGCAGATATTTTATCTCACATGAGGGAAGATGTAAAGGATTACCGACCGATTAGTAATCCAATTCTCCTACCCGCAATTGACGAACGAAAACAACAACCATATTTGTTGTTTAACAACGACTGCTTGTGCAACCAAATTGATGTAGAGCAGTTAACGATTGAGCAGCTAGCATAAGCTACGCGAACCGATCCCTTTACTCATGCTTTGCTACTAACATTAAAGGGTGAGAAGGGGCAAGTCGTGTTTGAGTCAGCGGCTATGCGCAAATTCGTCAAGCGCTATGAAAACAAAGCTGTGGTCACGGATGATGTTATTTACGTAGACATAAATAAAAATGTTTTAGATCAGCCAAACCTAAAAATACTTGTACCTAAAGCCTTACGTAAGAATATTACGGTAATGTTGTATGATGTGACGTTAGGTGGTCACTTAGGAGTATATCGCACTTTGAAACGGCTGTACAGAGTTTACACATGGCCTAGTGCACATAAAAGTGTTGTAAGATATATTCGCACATGCAAAGTTTGTCAGCAACATAAAGCAAATCAAGGACGTAAGGCTCCGAAGTTAGTTTCTGAAGAGCAGTTCAGATTTGACACAGTAATGGCGGACATCAAAGGCCCACTTGTTCGTTCTAAGGAAGGCTATGCTTTTATTCTCGTAGCCGTTGACATGTTTTCCCGATGGGTGGAGCTAGTACCGTTGAAAAAGGCAGACGGTCCGTCCAAAGCGAAAGCACTCATAAATGACGTATTCGCTCACCACAATATACCACGTTCTTTAGTCTTTGACAATAGCAATTATTTTCGTGGTAATTTGCTAAACAGTGTATGTAAACAGTGGGGGATTAAACCTAAATTTATTTCAGTTTGGCACCCCCAAAGTAACTACAGTGAGCGTATTAACCGAGAATTAACTAAACTACTGGCAATGTATGTTAACACTGAAAATAGGTCTCATAGGAATTGGCCAGATGGGTTGAAACAAATTTAAATCGTGCTAAATTCTAATGTCAATACCACGACAGGGTTTGCGCCAAGTTTTTTGTTGCACGGATATGAATTCAACCAACCCGAAACGCCAATCCCTAAAGCAACCCCGAGTGACGTAGATTTGGGGATAGCCGTCTTAAACACAACGGCGCGTTGGCGGCGCGCTGTACGAAAAATGCTTGCTCGCAGACAGTCGGAGCGAGAGCATCGTGCTAGTAAACTAAATAAACTAAGAACTAGGAAAAGTTTTAAAGTGGGTGATTTAGTTTTGCTACGCAGTCATCATAGAAGTGAAAAGAGTCGTTTCACAGGTAAGAAAATGTTTCCTAAATACAAGGGTAGGTTCCGAGTAGTAAAAGTTGTTAACCCAGTAACTTATCGGTTAGAAAATACAGAAACGGGTGTGCTCAATAAATATTACCATCATTCTAACAACTTAAAATGCTTAAATGAAGAAAATAGATGGGAAAATGATTCAGTAGAATTTTAATCCTGCATAGTTAGTAATTTATTCTGAAAAATAATTTTTTTTTTTGATTTTGCAATAATGATTACAGCTAGTAAGTAATAAGATCACAACTATGAAATGTATCAGGTTATTGCTCTGTAAGGTCATCATTAGAGGATGAGGTAATTTCTAGAAAAGGAAGAGAAAGGAATTAAAAAATTCTTTTAGAGATTTAAATTTTAAAAAAAGGAAGAGAGGCGCATACGATTTTTAAATAGATTACGATACCTGTCGAATATCCTTCGGAGTTTAATTGGCGCAACTGTGGTGGGCTGTGTGAAGGGTAGACTGTAGTACTGGAGTCCTCCGGGTCTAGAGGCCTTTGTTCGTGGTCGTCGTCAAGACCATGATCTTTGTAATTGGCCAATATTTTGTTGACGTTTCTTGTTCGATCGTCAAGATCGCAGTTCTCATAGTTTTGAAGGAACTGTTCAACCTGCACTGTAGCATGAAACACTGTCAGCATTTTAAACATTTTGATGCGCTCAGGGTGATTCAGTAGTTGCTTGACACGAATACTCCATGCCCTGTAGATGTCATGATGAGTTGGCAATGGGAGTAAATTTCTTTGAGAAGTGGAATTGCCTTCAGCCATGGTTATTACTTTCTGTTGCTGACGCCACGCTTACGTGTTAACTAGATCCAATCTATCAAAGAAGACGTTCGAATTTATGCTGTGTCCGATGCAGTATGCTCACGATTTAATTGTTGAGCTAAAGATCTGTAATTGTTAGAACGTATCTTGCCTAGCTGAAACTATCATTGTTGTACTTATTTTGAATTAAGGCAAAATTTAGGCAATAACAAAATCGCTACTATTAAAATCGAAACCTTTATGATTTATTTGGTTTAAGCAAGTTGTCAATGAATGTTTTCCTGTAGTTTTCTGTGGGTCATAACTTAATTGTATAGAATTCTAATTAATTGGCTAATTGTAGCAATTGATGGAAAGGAGTTCATTGATTTTTAATGAAAATAATTCTTGTAAGTAGCTAAGATTGCTTTCTAACTTGACACTAAACGAATCCATTTTTTGTATTTTATGTGGAGTTACAGATTTTAATTTGGGAAAGAAGTCTTCGGACATGACAATATGGCCCAGTTGTGTACTAAATATGTGTTGTTGGCCACAATGCATAAAGATCTGTGGATTATAAACCTGTTGAAGGGATCGCTTATAAAATTTTAGCGCACGCTCAGCAATAGCAACTTATGTATTTTAAATCCTATATAGGTCAATTTTACAGTTAACTGTTACTCTTATTCTTATTGTTTTTTTTTCTTCTGCAGTGTTATAATTAAAAATTCGGGACGAATTTTTCCTCAGGGGGGGGGGGGGGGGGGAATCATGGGACGGCATTAATTATCATGCCATTATTTGGTATGTTTAGGTCCCCTGTTGCCAGTGATATTGAGCCCAGTGCTCCCTTGAGCTATTATAGAGTAACCTTAAGATGGCAGGTTCCTTGTCTCTACGTTTCACGTAAGTTGACAGCCCATGAGCAAAATTACTGGACGACCGAAAAAGAACGCGCGTGTTTAATCTAGTCAGTTGCTAAATTGCGTCCTTATATCTATGGGACAAAATTTGTCCTCGAATCCGATCACAACCCGTTGCACTGGCTCAAGCAAATGTCTGGCAAAAATCCTAGATTGCTTAGGTGGAGCCTAACCCTTCAAGATTATGACTACAGTTAGATACAAACCCGGAAAGTTTCACGTAAACGCTGACACTCTCAGCAGGTATTTTGTTTAAACAGTAAAATGTTAAAACACGTCACTTTCAGTACAAATTGACTGGAAATTGATTTTTATCTTTAATTTTGTTACGTGGTCTGTTGAAAGTGCAACCACCCCAAAAGGAACTTTCAGCTATTTTCCCATTTTGGACTTCACACCTAAATTTTAAGTGCCAATGTTTATTCTCCCTGTCATTATCAACGCCTTCCTCTGTGGGAGGATAATTACAGAGATTATACGACACGTAATTAATGTTCATTAGAGACATTCAACGGGAGTTTAGTGGACCCTGGATATCTCCTCTTTAAGTTTTCTACGAAATGGCTTTCTTTAAAAACAGCTGTCTGTCTCACCTCTGAATGTAAAAGGTTAACTCTGTCGTTAAAAGGTTGTTGGGTATAATCCATTAAACCTCCCAGTGTTGTAATTTTTATGTGTAAGTTATGGGGTCTACCTCTAAACCCATTAGTGTTAAATTTTCACTTGTAAACAAGTTGCTTGGTAACCTTTAACCATTCCAGTGGTAGTTTGTTACTTTTAAATAGAGCTTATAGTTGCGCATGCGCTTCTAGTACCCTCTATTCCGATCCTTATCACAAGCTAGGTCCTGAGGAGTGCACCCAGGGGTATTTTTTCGAGGTTTTCCCAGATAAAAAATATAACTTTCTGTGCATGGCTGACTGGTTAGAGCATTAAATGAAGCGATTATATCATTTGAATTTAACAACTACAAAAACCATAAACTGTAATTTTCATTCCCGAAACTTTTTATTATACGTTAAATGTTTTGCTTCAATTTTCTTTGTGGCCTGTACAAATTTCCTGCATCTGCAGCGCGGATAGCACAAAGTTAATTTTTGCAAGTAGTGTTCCTTTAACTATGTAATTTTTATTTACAAAAAATTTCTTGAGCCACAAAAACGTTAGTCCCCCAAAAATATAAAACGGCGATTTTAATTTTTGTAAAACAGTGTCTTTTTATAAAAACATGTGGTGATGTATTTCACGGGCGATGTATTTCGCAGGAGATGTATTTCTCATGAAGGTGTATTCCTTGGTGCATGTATTTGAAAATTATAGTCGATCTTACATGGCTTGGCAGTCTTGTTCTTTGGCATGTCTTGTGTGCACTGACCTTTTCTGTTGTAGCACTTATTTGGCGTCCAACAAGAACCCCAAATGAAGTCTTCCGTGTGGGGGCGTGTAAACGTGGTCTAGTACCAGACACTCGTGGTGAGGCCACCTCAACACCACCGAACAAAAACCCGAGGGCAGAAATTCAAAACTTTGTATATTTTGTAATTTACATTTTTTTCTAGGCAAAAAGCCAAACACATCAGCTTAGTGTTTTACTAGAAGGGGCTTCCTCTGCGAAGGTACTTAACCTCATAACCCTGTACAGATACTCTTGAACTGATATTTTTTATGTATAATTACGGTGACGACTTTAGATTATTTATGAAAAATCTCTGACGTTAATATTCACTTGTCTGCTTTTGCAAACTCGGAAAAACTAACCTAACTAATTTTATTCCAACTAAACTTAAGCTGGTATATTTAATCTTTTATGTAGGCACTCTAAATGCAAAAATATTAACGTAAATTCTTACCATGAACCCTACCGAAGCTCAACGTGCATATTCATTTTTATTTATCGGACTCAGTGTTTATTTTATGTTTATTTTGTTTAGGTATCTTCCACTCCTCTCCAGCATTGCTACCTACCCAAAGCAAAACGATAATAGCCTTTCTTTCTATGAAAAACGATCCGTAAGTTAAAAACTGAGCAAACTTCAATAGTTGCGATACGTAATATCACAGTTTAATAATTTGTATAGGCCAATTTTTACGTTGTTTATGAGTTTTAAACTCACTGCACTTCCATGCCAGGCCTATAATTGTTTCACAAGCCGTTAAAATTCCTTTGTTGACTCAGCTCCGTTTATACCCAAGCAGTAAAAACGCGGAGAGCAGCCCAGCTACCCTGCCCGTCCGCGCTGTCATGGCAGACTTCCGGTAGTGCCAGCTCGGCCGGTTTGGGTCAGTCTCAGTGGCGTAACTATGTCACGCTGCGCCCCCCTGCA
This sequence comes from Lithobius niger, assembly GCA_023313725.1. Lineage (NCBI taxonomy): Eukaryota > Metazoa > Arthropoda > Chilopoda > Lithobiomorpha > Lithobiidae > Lithobius > Lithobius niger. Next base: position 2,899 of record JAHWFP010129262.1, on the reverse strand, counting down.
AACTTCCAGTGTGCACCCCATTTTATATTTAAATTTTTTATTTTAATTTTTACTTACACGTATACACTTGCATTTCTAGCTTGTGGTTGCGTTTAAAATTCTTTTTGCTTTTTTTTTTGTTTCTGCAATTGTGTTGACAACTGCATCTAAATGTATTTGCCTAGCTTGCTGAGAAATGAAATATCAGCATTACAACAAGGATGTACTAGTATTTAACTATTTATTACGATAACTGTAATGGTTTAAAGAATCTAATCTGCAGCATTAAATTAGCAGAACGCCGCAGATTCACAATTTCCCCCAGCTTTCTGGCATTCTGGCTCAACAGCTGGTGTAAAAGACGCCAAGGTTAACGTAACATTTAATACCATTGTTGACACAACAACTTGATGCCATTGAACACTAATAAAATAATATTAACTATCTGTAACTAACTTTATTGGCGAAGTGCTAGCGTGCTTCTAGATGTTATGTACTGTTATGCAGCGACTTCCAATTCTCACGTATGCTATCTTTCAGGGGGCATTTTGTCGGAAAGTTAAAAGACTGTCGCTATCGCTGCATTTACTTAAGTTTTAATTAGCTGGGGTCTAGCACGAGCCACATGTTACACTGTCCCGTTTGTTGCTGCATTGGCGTTTGCTTCTGTTGGGGCCCAGCGTTGGATTGCCCATAGCTTTCCGTCAACAATACACGTCGTAATATTTCGTTTGTAACTGATTGTTACTTTTAATCAACATTACCATTCACATTGCTGGTCGCTGGCCCTTTTTCATCACTACCGTGCAAAAAATGAACACACTCGCTATTTTTTTCATTGCTACTGTGCCAAAAATGAACATGCTTCCTCTTTTTCAGAGATGCCGTGAAAAGGAATGAACATGCGAGCCCTTTTTCATTGCTCCGTGAAAAGAATGAACATGCACGCCCTATTACATTAATATTCCGCGCTTGGATTGGGCATTACAATTACTGCCTTGTCTGTGTACCAAACATCGTCTACAGTTTGGTGCAAGCAAAATGTATATATATATATATATATATATATATATATATATATATATACAGATAATAACGAAGATTTTGTTAGCAGCTCAGTCAAGGTCAAGTCATTCAAACCATGCGATGCGTTCTTACGATTCATTGAAACAAGCGTATTCGTATGGTGCAACATCAACCACAATAGCCTCTGTTGCTAAGACACCTAATTATTTTATGATACTGCGCACTACACCCGATACTTTACATACACTCGTAACGTTTAGCTGAAAGCTTTAGTTTACTGTAAACGTAAGATGACTATTCGGAGTAGTCATCTTACCTTTATATTGTATTGAAATTTAGAACCCTTACTTTAAATTAGTAATATATTTTGGATAAAATTTATGTAAATATTAATTAACCTGTTTCAGTAATAGTTTTGTATATATTTCCATAAAACGTATAATTTTTCCCCATTTCATCTGCGCCCCCAGTTTCTCTGCGCACCCCTGCGACTGCAGGGCCTGCAGCATTGTTGTTACGCCACTGGTCAGTCTCTCCTCCTGCAAGAGTCACCTCTCTTCCCCACTCACCCCCTCCGTCGCTCTCCTACAGGTCAGCGCTAACCCTCTACCTGGCTGCCAGGCAGCTGGTATAAAACCAACCCTGCAGACCTGCATCCTTAGCACAGCTCAGAAATCTCAAGGCTAGAGGTAGCTACACCGGTCGGGAGTGGAGATGCCGCAGTCCGAACGTCACCATGCCGGGTGAAGGTAGTTGGTTCGTATGTAACTTAGTTTAGATTAGAAGTTTAACTTTTGGACCTATAATTCAAAATTTATAGTTTAATCTTAAATTAACCTCTAGACTTGAAAGCAACTTATGGTTCGTTAAGCCATCGGCATTTAGGACGTTACAGGCAGTAATGTAAGGGTTCACGGTCCCTTCCTAAAAACCAGCTTTTTTTTCCACCGTTTCATTAAGGCACTTAATGTAAACAAAGGCCATTGGGTCTAGTAGATTTGCAGAAGCATAGTACTTCATGGAGGGCACATCCCATTTCTAGCTAGCATTCGATGGGGACGGTTTGATTTAGTGGGAGCACCACTCGAAACATAGCTGTCAGGTTTTAGGTCTGCTTCTATCACTCAGCCGAGGCTAGATATAGAACAGAGGGCTCTTTTGCGAAATCCCCGTAGCCTACTCGAAGTCACCTTTTTCTAATCGAAATTGTTGCACGTAAGTTTTCTTGTAAACTTGTAAGTACGAATTTTTAATTGTAAAATTCCCAGTGTCAGAATTTAATGTAAATTCACCAAAAACGTTTTTAATGTAAAAACTAAGTTGCATTTTTTTGTAAATAACTAAAATGTAAAATGCGAGTGCTAACTTGTTTGTCATAAAATAAAAACCAGGAGTTTTAAACGCCAAACAACGTTATTCTTTTGAAACTAGTGGTTAAGTGTTAGACAATTCTCTAAATTTAGCTTAGCTAGTTGTCCCACCTTGGTGGCAGCGATACCCGTATTTTTATCGTTAGGTTAGGGTTAAATTCAGGACCCCAAATGCTCCACTCCCGACGTCGGGCTCTAGCAGTTGTGCTGTTTCGATCAAATAGTACCAGAAAAACAAAGTAGACGATAAGAAGTACCCAGATTCACCAGCATCGGGAGTTGCTACAAGCACCTCAGTAGGGTAAGAACACGATTGAGTTGTACATCCCCGGACGGAAGTGACGTCATTACCCCCACTTCCGGTCACGTGATTAAAGTGGGGACGTCACTTCCGGTCAGGTGATGAAAAGTGGGGGTAATGACGTCACTTCCGGTTTTCATCAATCTGTAGGATGGTGGAAAGTGTCTTTTGCTACCTTTTTTTTCGTTCTCAATTTGTAGGATGGTGGAAAGTGTCTTTTGCT
>JAHWFP010129261.1:87929-126444 GCA_023313725.1 Lithobius niger | reverse complement strand
ATTACAAGCAGACGACTTATTACAAGCACGACGACTTATTACAAGCATGACGACTTATAACAAGCAAGGAGACCTTCTCTAAAGAAAGAAGATATTCCACTAACATGCTGAATTCTACAGGAAGATGAACCTTCCGCAGACAAGCGAAACTTCCACGAAATAAGTACCAGCAAACTAAATTCAACACCCCGAGGATAAGAGAAATAAGTTGTTTATTTTACTCCTGATTCTCCCAGTGACACCTAGTTAAGGAAAACGAAAATTGTAACACAGTCGAAATTTTATGGACCGATAGTGTCACACAGTCCAAAAACTCGAAAAAAAAATATCGAATTATTACTACGAAATTGAACATTGTACAGTGTTGTATACGAAAACGTCTGACATATGTACCATCACAGTAAGTACTAAATACAGCATTAGCACTCACCACCCCCCCCCCCCAAAAAAAAATCCAGGAATTTTTTTTCTTTCCCCATTTTTGCATGAGAACTCATCAAAGATCCTCGAAAATTCTAACCCATAGGTTCATCGACCAACAACTAGGCCCACTTAACAATCATTCCACCCCAATAGTAAAATAGGATTCCGAATATGTATTCGAAAACCGAGGTCTTTTACTCACGGAAAACTTAAAAATCATAAAATTAAGGGTATTCTTAGCATAACCTGAGACGTTTTTCCTCGTATCTTAGTGGGAAGTCTACTCCAGTAATCACCAGTAAGTAGAATCATATTACGGAATAAGTTAATCAAAGTACTAAATTAAAATTAAAACTTTAGGAGATAGATCGTTACCCCAAGAAAGGAGTAGCCGACCTTATTTCAGAAAGGGCGTTGTAATTATTTTAAGAATTAGCACTTTCCGATATAAAATATCGGTATCGGTAATCGGTACCGGTATCGGTAACTAACGTTACACAACCGATACTTCTTACCAATATAACATTAACTTATTAACTGCAACAGTCTTGCAACGTCCATGTATTATTATCAGAATAACATTAGCTTTAGCTTAGCAGACGACACTCAGTGCACTTGGCCTCTGCCTCATGCACTTCTAATATCTACCACATGCCCCCTATCCAGATACTCAGTATAACATCAGTGGTCCGGCCCCAGAGCCAATCAGCTCTCCCTGCTACCGCAGCATCCAATTGCGCATCTTCAGCAATACAAAAGACCAGGATACGAGCCCCCTTTATAAACGACCTCCCTGGCCTTTTTCACTCTCTCCCCGACGATTTTGCACCTAAAAAGCCACCCGTCTGAGCCGACCCCCCCAGGATTTCCAGCCGGAATTATTCTGAGTTAAGTAATTTTTACGATCGGACTTAGCCGAATTTTGAAGGAGCTTCCCTCCTTTAGAGCCTAAGTCCGGTTCAGAGTTGAGAAAGAGCGCATCTCTTATAAGAGCCCCCTTTCTCTTATTTTCCCTTGGTCCGATTATTTTAGGAGTGCTTTAATTTAATATTACGAAGTTTAACTGATTTAAAGGGAGGGATAACCCTAACCATAAATAACTGAATAAATAGCTTTCGGATCGTAGAACTTGTGTGGACTCCCTTACTTTGCTCATTTATTGCTTTATGTGCTGTTGTTAGCATTTGTGCCGACGATACGATTATTATTATCGTACCACTGTGTCTCCGTAAGATCTTGCATTAGAAGATATTACGAGAGATTTACACAAGGAGGTCACCACGAGATTGCGTGTAAAATACAGCTAGGTAAATGAGGTCCCAAACTGGTCTCCAGGAGGTCTCCGCAAAGTCGTATGTGTTGCAAATGTGACCTAATGGGGACTAGGAATTGAGGTTTCCATGAGGTCGCTTTTAGAGACCTCCTTGGGACCTCACATTTTTGTAAGGGAAGTATCAGTGCCAATAACCATCTGGGGGTTTTCTTCTTTGATTAATAGATCAAAAACTAGTGCAAAAAAACTAGCTTCCAGTCCCAATGAGTCATCTCTGATTACTTGCTTTTATACCAATATATGAAGTGTTCTCAGAAACTGGGACGAACTGCTAGTTGGATTTGAATGCAAACCTGATTTAGTAAGAAAGGACAGAGATGAAGGAAGAGGTGGAGGAGTAATTCTGTACATAGCCGAACCATCACTCTTAAGGCAGTCGGTATGCAGTCAGTTGGATGACTCAGAGGTTTTATCAACGCTAATCCTAACAGTACTTCGTTCATTAACACCTTCACTAGTTTGATGCACTTCCCACTTCCTCTTCAGTTTAACTTTCACTGGGAGGCAAGTTCCTGCTTTCGCCAGCCCTAACCTGGAGATACGTCCCATATCACCCACCCCAAGGTCACCCCTGACTTTTCCTTGATGTAAGCAATGAGGTTACACCTGTCTTCCTGGATCCTTTCAGCGGGCAGTTCCTTGGGTGAAGCCGGAACCCCAAAAACAATGAGGTTGGTTTTTTCAATTCCCTCTCGTCGCTTTCCTTGATTTTCTCCAGGGACTTAAGAACAGCCTTTTTTTACCACCAGCACTTCTCCTAATGCATCCGCGTAGCTTTCTTGCTGCCCTATATCAGTTGAAGTTTCGGCAAGGACGACCCTAGACCATTCAGCTTCCTGGGCTCTTTCAGCTGCAAATGACAGCTGTGAGGACTGGGCTACTAAATTCAAAAAAGGTATTATGAAAGGAGGCCCAACACCCCAAATTAACACCAAAATGGTTCAAAAGGAAGTCTCTGAGTTTATCGAACGCTCTAAGAATGTTGTAATTTTCAACATACCTGAACCCAAAGAGTCTGATGCGGAAACAAGGAAAGCAAAAGACGCTCAAGCAGTAAACAACGTCCTTACTAGATTAGAGCTACAAGAAGTAAAAGTTTCACAACAATTCAGACTTGGCAAACCCGGAGAAAAAACTTAAAGACCCTTGCTTCTGAAACTACACTGCTAAGAGCAGCGTGATGCAATTTTGAACAGTGCTTACAAGTGCAATGGCTACAAAGCTGCAGGAAGTGACAGACAAGTTGGTATAGCACCGGACAGAATGAAGGCTGAAAGAGACGACATGAATAAATTAATGAAAGAGCTAAGAGCCAGACAACAAAATGGTGAGACTAACCTCATTATTAAAAATAGCAAAATGTCCAGAAAACCATCCCAAAAAACTGATATCCAATCCCAATAAACTAAACACTACAAATGGGATAAAGTGCTTCTATACTAATATTAAAACTAAAAAAAAAAACTAGTGCCAAAAAACTAGCTTCCAGTCCCAATGAGTCATCTCTGATTACTTGCTTTTATACCAATATATGAAGTGTTCTCAGAAACTGGGACGAACTGCTAGTTGAATTTGAATGCAAACCTGATTTAATTTTGCTTACTGAAACTTGGTGTAATGAAAATATTGAAGAATCTGAGATTACTATCCAGGGCTACAAGTTAGTAAGAAAGGACAGAGATGAAGGAAGAGGTGAAGGAGTAATTCTGTACATAGCCGAACACATTGTTTTTGAAGAGCTGGATTATCTCAATTCTATTTATGGTGAGGCAGCCTGGGTCCGCATACATGCACGTGAAAATGTCATTATTGGTTGTGTTTACAGAAGCCCCTACAATATTAAAGAAGATGACGAAGCCCTTGTTAGTACTATTCATAGACTGTCGACAATTAAGAATGTTATCATGTATGGAGACCTCAACCTATCAAATGTCAATTGGAAAAATATGAGCTGAACAACGAGGCCAAACCTATTGAATAATCCCTTCACGCTGCTATTGAAGATGCTTATCTCTCACAGCTTGTAGATAAAAATGCCAGACTTGGCAGTAATGGGAAAGAATCACTCCTTGACGTGATTGTAACTGATGATACCGACCTTGTCACAAACATCCAATACCATCAACCAGTGGGTCACAGCGATCACAAGTCATCACAATGACTATCACTATTGAGCAGCCTGTCAAAACTTAAAAAAGCAAGCTTATGAGGAACTACCGGCGAACCAACTACAAAGAAATCAACAATGCTTTAAAGCTGTACGATTTTGAAACTATTTGAAAAAAGATCACAACTCAAGATATTGAGGCACGATAGAACGAACTGAAAACCTTTTTATCTGTTTAGAAAAAAATCCATGTACCTGTAAGTTATAATAACACATCAAAACATAAACGATTTATTGTTAACGCATGCAAGGAAGCAATGAAGGAAAAGAAGAAAGCCTGGACCCACTACACCAAGAGTCCCACCAATGAATTTTATGACACATATAAAAACGCAAGAAATAAATGCACTAGTGCCATTCGTGCTGCAAAGGACAGCTATCACTCTCGGATTTTTCAGAGAAGCAAAGACAACCCCAAAATACTTTATAAATACATTAACAGTAAAAAGAAGAAAAGCAACAACATCCTCAAAGTGTGAGACTCAGATGGAAATATTTCCACAGACGCCAAAAATACTGTGAATATTTTAGCAAGAAAATTTAAAGAAGTGTTAAGTGAAGTCCCCCCTCCATTCAGGAGAGACGCTTCTTCAACCTATACTGATAAAGAGCACGTCGCACCTATAAACAACTTTGAAGTAGCAAACAACTTAGAAGGGCTCAAAGAATTCAAATCTACCGGACCAGACGACATTTCTACTAACATCTTGCTTAACTGCAGCATCAACCTGGCAGAACCTCTTACTTTTATCTTCAACGTCTCGCTTGACAATGGAATTCTGCCTCAAGATTGGAAGGATGCCACTGTAGTCCCTATTTCTAAAAAAAAAGGCGATATTAATGAACCGCTGAACTACAGACCCATTAGTGTATCCAGCACGGTAGTCAAGGTCTTGGAGAAAATTGTAAGAAAATTGAAACCTTCCTCGCGAACAAAAATTGGAAAAATACGTCCCAACATGGGTTTACTAGTCAACTTTTACCAACATGCTTGAGGCTTACAATAAAATAAACACTGCAATCAATGACAATGTCTCGTATGACGTCGTTTATATTGATTTCGAGCAGGCCTTTGACAAAGTTGACCACCAGAAACTTATCTATAAACTAAGTCATGCTCTCCCTAATAACAAAATTGTTAACTGGGTTAATAACTTTCTTTATAACAGAAGATTTAGGGTGAGAACTGAAAACGAATTTTCTAACTGGACTTCCATCATTAGTGGGGTCCCAGAAGGCAGCGTCCTCTCCCCACTACTTTTTTACATTTATATTGCTGATGTTACAGAGCAGTTAAGTAGTGACGGATTTCAGTTTGCCGACGACATGAAAGCTCTCAAAATCAACCACAGAGAAAAGATAGAGCGGAATTGCACAACGATTTGGACAAGATTGCTAATTACTGTGACACTTGGTCTATGAAGATTAATAACAGCAAATGTACCGTTCTCCATGGTGGTCATCAAAATGTCAAGCAGCAGTATTACTTACGTAATGTACCCATTTAAAGTAAAGAATCTGAGAAAGACCCTGGGATCTTCGTAAATCATGATCTGTCCTGGACAGAACAATGCAACAGTGTAGCCAAGAAAGCTAACCGTACCATTGGGCTCTTCAAGCAAACCTTTGGGAAAATTCTAGCTGATAATTTTGGGATTATCTACAAAACGTATGTAAGGTTCATTATTGAATACTGCAATTCTATTTGGAGTCCCAGCCTGAAAAAGACCAGACAATTCTCGAACGTGTACAGCGAAGAACTACTAGGCTAGTGAATGGAACTAGAGGTATGAGCTACAAACAAAGGTTAGCCATGCTCAAGCTGCCAACCCTTGAGAAAAGAAAAAAACGCGGTGATTTGATCGAGTGCTTCAAAATTATGAAGGGGTACTACGACCTGGACAAAAATAACTTCTGGATGCCTTCGAAGTGTGTAAGTACCAGAGGTCACAACTCCAGAATTTTCAAGCCGCAAGCATGGGTGAACACTGAAATCCTTTTTCACTCATCGTGTGATTGACGATTGGAACTCTCTGCCCCAGAGTGTCGTTGACGCAACGTTGATCAACATTTTTAAAAAACAGACTGGACAAAATCATTTAGTTCGAAACTTGTATTTTTATGATGGTTTTATTGAGAGGGAGCGTATAAGCAGAATGCTTCCTGCTCTCGATTTACATATTACATATTACAGCTTTTATCAGATCCCATTCCTTTTTAAACTTTTCCACGACTGCCTCGAGGGCTTGAAAGTTTTCATCCTGCATAACTTGCCTTGCATGGATTGTTGATAGCCTTTCATCAATAGAAGTAAGCTTACTGTCAAGCTTAAACAGGCTTCTCTGCTGCTTTAGGGACAGGCTACAATCTTTACACACCCACAAGACATTCGGTTTTACAAACACCTTAAACTCTTCTTTGGTCAGACCGGTACAACCTTTGTGGTAGCCCCTCATACAGACCTCGCACAAGACAAAGTCTTTTAACTCTTGAGAAGTCCGCAGGACACTTGACACACTTATTTGCATCACTCATTGTAGGTTTGGCAAATGCAATGATTAGCGACTAAAGTAGCAAGCTACGTGAGGAAAGAACCAGTAAAGATAAGGGCATGGAAAATCAGTAGTAGATCCTCAGTAAACAGTCTACTTAAGTAGAATCAGCACCATGAAATTAGCATTAGACAGGTCTCTCCCCAAGGTGCAACACACAGCATCCAGCAAACAGCCTCACAAAACATTTCTGTGCCATTGAAAAGGTTTCTCACATGAAAAGGCAGTGCAAATAATATTCATTTACACTCAACTATATCCCAATTTACGTTTTACCAACATACTACAGCACCACAATGTAATGTAATACAGCACCACAAACTTCGCACTTAACATGCATCTCTCCATGATGAGTGTCACTGTGTAACAGTTCATGATAATCACGCAAAAATTTCCATAGCAGGACACACTCAAGCAATAAAAAGAATCATTGAATAATTCAAAAGCACCAGAATAACTTCACATTAACGAAAAAAGTTTGGAAGTTTGTCAGCTTCAAAATCCAAGATGGCAGCTTCCAGTGAAAAGGAAGGGTCACTCAGCAAAATCACCAACAGTAAAGTTAGCAATAAATAGATTGTGGAGTCGTCACTTGTGTGCCCCACAATGGCAGCCATCAATTTCATGTCAATATGTTAACCCTACCAAGATACCCCTTTAATTACTAATAGGCTATTCCATAATTGTATATATAGCATTAAGTTGCATCACATGACTTCCTGTTACAAGTGTATTTAAAGAGAAGTAAACAGGAATTTCGCTGTGTTATCAGCTGTAGCCTACACTCTGGTAGTCCGTGTGTTTATTACCATTGGTGCCCACGCTGGGCTTAGGTGTGTCCCCACCTAGGACATCACAGTTGGCGACGAGTCCGGTACCTTTGGTAATCTTTAAAAACTTAAACTTAAACTGATAGGTCTTCAACCACATCTTTGCTCCATATTTGTGGTAAAATGCAAATTTTTTTCATTTTGGCAATGAAAATTAGTGCTCTGAATTCCTATCAGTGTTTAAACTTTTCCAAACAGTGTTATTTTGTCGTGGTAGTGCTGTGTGGTATGAAATGATAACAGTTAAATTTAGTACCTTAACAACTAGAACCGAAGTGGGCAATTGGATTTATTATGGTTAATTTTACCTTGGCAGTGTTCTAGAGCGACGCACTGGCGTGTCCGCACAGGCCGTATTATAAACCTGAAGGTTCAAAAATGCACTTGTAAACCCTTGTAAATTTGATTGTGCCGTTGCCCATATTCGGGCTAGAGTGTGCCGGTGTAAAATTTAACACCGTAGGTTTATGCTCAAACTTAGTGAAATCTGGTTTGTGCTGAGGCTTAGGCCAGAAGTGTTGTTTTGTAAAACGTTGCAAATGGTGAACGTAAAACATTTTTTCAAAGCCTAGTCCCTTTAAATTTAACTTGTAGGCAGTTAATTTATACAACTAGGTAGGCTACAGTCAATCTGGATTTATTTCTGTGTTAAATACGTGACCGGTAGTCTTGAGTGCTCCAGTTTAATCCTTGCATGTTAAACAGGATTGTAATTAAATTTAATTAAATTTAATTTTGTTAGGCTTATGCCAAAGACAGGTGGCGGTAGCAAACCACCTGTAACTGCTAAAATTAGCAGTGAAAGTGAAACTGAAAATAATTCAGTAGTGAACGCAAGCGTTAATGAAACTAGTTCTAATTTAAATCTAAATTTTGAATCTAGTGATAGTAAAGATGACATCAACATGGGTTCGTCTAAAACTGCTGGTTTATTTTCGGAATTCGATTGCGAATCTGACACATGGGAGAAATACTCCAACCGAATTAGTTATTTTTTTAAAGCTAAAGAAATACCAGCAACCAAGCAAGTTAATTTTCTAATGGCATCTGTAGGCCAGAAATTGTTTGATAGAATTCTGAATATCCTCTCACCTGATTTGCCCGACTCATTAACATTTGATGAGCTCGTTAAAAAAGTCTTTGACGACATTGAGCCAGTGCCCTCCGTGCTATCTGAGCGTGTTAAATTCTTTAGAAGATCGCAAAAATCAGATCAGAGTATCGGGGAATATTTAGCTGCATTAAAGCTAATGACGAAGTATTGTGACTTCGATAAAATTAAAGATATTAACAGCGAAATGATTAGGGATCGCCTAATTGGGGGGATCCAATCAGAAATCATTGAACGCGAGTTGTTGAAGCAGACTCTGGAGTTAAAGGCTACAACATCCTTAGCTTTATCCTTAGAATCTGCTGAAACAGACCAAAGCGTTTTGAGAAGCCATTCTAGAGGTGTTAACTACGTAGCTAAAAAATCGAGCAAAACATCAAGTAGGCCTAAATCCACTAAGGATTTCATTTGCCATTGTTGCGGCAAAACGGCCACGTGAAAACACGATGTAAATATCGAGACTATACATGTGGCCGATGCCACACTGTCGGCCATTTAAAAGCCATGTGCCGAAAATCTAGTCATTCGAATAGAACTTCAAAATCACTCGACCACCCTAAAGCAAGTTCTAGCACAAATTTTAAGGCTAGGCCGAACACAAAACAAAAGTATAGCTATAAAAAACGCGTTAACAAACTCGAACGCGATAGCGAAAGTGATAGTGAAGAAATCCAGGATATTGAAGCCGAAAATTCAGAGTCTGGTTCCGGGTCTGATAACGATTCAGACAACGACTATCTTGTACTGAAAAATAATACTCTTGGACTGAGTCAGGCTGCGGACCAGATTTCAATTCCCCTACAAACCAACAAAATAATTCTATGAAAATCCATAAATGGAAAATGCCAGTCTGCCTAAATGCATCCATTATCCCTATTGAGTGGCATCAAAAATATTTTGCGGACTGTCCTTTAAAACTCAGTCCGTACTCGATACACTCGTACACTGACGGAATTGAGAACACGATTTACACTGTAAGTCTGAAGGTTGAAGTGCAAGGTCAATTTGAACATTTGGATGCTTTAGTTTCAAAATTATATAAACCTGCATTAATGGGAAAGGATTGGCTTTCTATTTTTCGAGTTAATTTTCATCCATTTTACGACCTACAAACGAAAGTAACACCTAAGAAAAGTGTTAAGAAAATTAAAATAAGCATTACTCCAGTTGACACTTCCGAAATAGTAAAGGGTTTCCCGGAGCTATTTTCTGAAGGCATGGATAAGTTTAAGAATTTTAAAGCCAAAATTCATTTAAACCTGATGCCAAGTCTGTGTATAGTCGTGTAAGACCAGTTCCGTTAGCACTCAAAGAAAAGGTTACCCAAGAAATTCGTAGATTGGTAGGCCTTGGAATTCTAGAGCCTGTGGAAACTTCTCAGTGGTCTACGCCGATAGTCATAGTTCACAAAGCGGATGGTCAAATCCGAGTGATTGGTGATTATAAAACCACCGTGAACCCTCAACTCGAAGTCGACCACTATCCAGATCCCACGGCCGCAGAATTATTCAGTGAATTAGCAGGCAGTGACACTTTTTCCCTTATCGATCTTAAGGATGCATTTCTGCAAATTGAACTCGACAAAGAGTCACAAGAAGCTTTGACAATAAATACACCCCTGGGTTTGTTTAGATGGCTCCGCATACCCCTGGGCCTAGCGTCCAGCCCTGGAATTTTCCAGAGGGTAATGACTCAAGTCACCAGTAAAATCCCCACATGTCTCCCGTTTTATGATGACATCCTGGTGAGCGGGAAGGGGGGTGAGCATGACGAATCGTTAAATAAACTGTTAAATGCTTTACAAGATGCAGGAGCCAAACTTAGGATCGAGAAGTGCAAACTGTCGCGGCCTGAATTAAAATATTTAGGCCACATGTTAAATGCAGAAGGCCTGCATACACTCCCTGAGGTTGTCGAAGCAGTCACAAATGCTTCTAACCCAATATGTATTCAAGAGCTACAGAGCTTTCTGGATTTTGTAAACCATTACTCAAAATATTTACCAAATCTTGCTCATATTCTGTCATCAGTAACACGTTTGTTAAGCCCAAGTGTGAAGTGGGTTTGGGGGGTAGAATGCGACCGAGCCATGAGTAAAGTAAAAGAATTATTTCTTAAATTAAAAGTTCTGGTTCATTACAATCCGAAATTAAAGCTCAAACTCGTTGGTAACGGCTCACCCTACGTGCCTTATGCATGTCATGAAAAATGGTGAATCATGGCCAATAGCTTTCGCCTCACGTAAGCTCACTCAAGCTGAAAGGGGCTACTCGCATTTTGATTGGGAAGCTCTCAGCGTGGCTTGGGGACTGAAACGGTTTCATGAATACGTTTATGGTCATACTACAGTCTGAACAGAAGGCTTTAGTTTGGATTTTTGGCCCTAAAAAAGGAATACCGCAGATGGCAGCCGCCAGAGTTCAGCATTGGGCAGTGATGCTTAATGCTTACGATTACGAATTCGAACACATTCCCGGTAAACTTAACTTGACGGCAGACGCATTATCGTGCCTACCTCTCCCAAATACCGAGGAATTCGAGAAAGCAGAAGAGCAGTACAATATTCTTGCTTTAGAAACTATTTCTAATCTTCCAGTTTTAAACGAGACACTCGTTCTTGAAAGTAAACGTGATAAAATCCTTTCAAAAGTTTATCGTATGTGAACCATGGCTGGCCTGACAAATGCGAAATTCCCGATCTGTTGCCGTACTTCACACGTCGTGCTGAAATCTCGGTCGAAAACGAAACCTTATTTTGAGGGTATAGAGTCCTGGTGCCGACGGCCTTGCGGAGACAAATCTTGAAAGATCTACACAGTGCTCACTTAGGCATAGTTAAATTGAAAAGTTTAGCTAGACAAAAAGTCTGGTGGCCTAAGATTGACTTTGACATTGAAAATAAAGTCAAATCATGTCAAAATTGTCAAGAGTATAAAGATACTCAAACGTTAGGTCCTAAGCATACGTGGGAATATCCACTAAAACCAAATAATCGTCTTCACACTGATTTTCTCGGACTGATGGATAATTACATGTTTTTCATTCTAGTAGACGCACATTCAAAAATTCCTTTTGTGCATAAAATGAAGTCAATAATGTCCGCGCGTGTCATTGACGTTTTAAACAATCGTTTAGCTTTACATGGTTTCATGGATAGCTTAGTTACGGACAATGCTGCCCAATTTTTGTCCTCAGAATTCCAAAATTGGTTAAAATCCAATGGAATTAGGCACATGACCAGCCAAGTTTTGCCCCCTGGACCAACGGTTTGGCTGAGGTATACGTCCGTAATTTCAAGAGAGTCTACAAGGCCGCGCGGTGACAGGGGTCTACTATTCAAGAGTATAAATTCTTACTTGCTATCAGCACGAATCACTATCTCCGCTACCACGCAAGCAACACCAGGAAAATTATATTTGAACCGAGAATTAAAGTCTCAGCTGGATTTATTGTTCCCTGACCCTATTGCAGCTGTTCGCCGTAAACAATTAAAACAAGTACAGAGCACCCACCATTCTGAGTTGAAAACGTATCAAGTAGGTGAGAAGGTTTGGTATCGTGACTTTTCAACGACAAATGATAGGCTAAGGTCAGTTGGTATTGTTAACCAAATATGTAGTAATCAATCCTATACTATCATTGATACTAACGGTAATACGATTCGCAAACATCGCGAACAGCTAAGGTTACATACTGCCGAAAATGATTATCCAGAGCAGCCAACAAACGCACGAATTCCGACGGCGAAAAGCAGTAATTCTTTCGTGCATAATAATGAGGAACATCACTCAAATTTCAAACGCATGTCTTTTGGCGGCAAGCAACGTGAAAAGCCAAGTTTCGCTGACGTAGTTCCTGAGCGTCGATCTCTCGGCCAATCCAGAAAGTCAATTTCTGTAACCAAAGGCTCAAATCCACCAATCCAACAGCTTGAAAAATCACCTGAGAATTTACTACGCAAATCACCAGGTGGCAGGAAATCTCCAGCGAAATCACCCCACACACACGAAGTGGATGAGTCTGCTAACGTAAATAACCAATCACCTTTGGCTACAACCAGCGCCCCTCTTGAAGGAAATTCTAAGCCAGAAAGGTCGCAATATCTATCGATTATTACGTCACCATCCGCTAAGCAATCACCACCGAAGCCAGGTCATGCTAACAAAAAAGCAAAACCAAATCCCAATAAACGCAAAGTTGTGCTATCACCAACACAGGTTGATATTGCTGCGCAGCTTCAAAATGCTCATCGTTCAAAGAGACTGCGTAGAACTCCAGACAAGCTCAATTTGTAGTTTTTTTGCAAAATTACCAGTTGGCTACAACTTCGTTTTTTTTGGTTGTAATCCGTTGACTGTGAATTAAATGATAGTTCTTTTTAAACTGTAGTGAGTAACGCTAAAACGTTTTGTCCCCTAGTTATTCGTGCAGAGAATCGGCTCTGTTATTTTAAAAATGTCCACCTTTAAAATTAGGTAAAAATGTAAGTGTATATTGTTGTTCGTGTGAAAAATTGATTTCACGATTTTATCCTTTTTTGTATCTTTTTGTCTTTTCATAAATATGTACATAAGTACATAAAGTATGTACATAAATACTTCCAACATCGAAACAAAAAATTGCTTGGAGCCGCAATTCCCACTCCGGTGATTTACTAACAAAAGTAAACATCAGCAACGATCTCTCGAATGCCAGATGTTCGTCCACAGCAACGCTGTAGCATTTCAGTTGCAGAAATGGTTGCTGCAAAAAGAAAATTAAACAAAAAAGGCTACGAAAATTAAAACAACAACACTGAAAATTTTAATTGAATTTATTGTAAAATTGCTCCAGAAATTAAAACAGAAATTTAAAACTGGCAAGTTTTCAGCCAGTTTAGTAATGTTTAATTTTTTGCTTAACCATGTACATCTTCAGTTCTTTATTTTGTAAAAACAGCTTTCGAAAATAGTGTTTAGTTTTTTCTCGAAAGCGAAAAATTATGTTTCATTCTTTAAAAATAGGTAGCGCACTAAAAAAATACATCTTGCCTTTGTAATCATAATTTTATTTCCAGCTAGGCTTAGATTTTTTTTTCTGTTTTTTTTTTTCGCTCGCTGCATTGTGGAGTCGTCACTTGTGTGCTCCACAATGCCAGCCATCAATTTCATGTCAATATGTTAACCCTACCAAGATACCCCTTTAACTACTAATAGGCTATTCCATAATTGTATATGTAGTATTAAGTTGCATCACATGACTTCCTGTTACAAGTGTATTTAAAGAGAAGTAAACAGGAAGTTCGCTGTCTTATGGTAGTCCGTGTGTTACCATTGGTGCCCACACTGGGCTTAGGTGTGTCCTCGCCTAGGACATCACACAGATGCTCTTCCAAATAAATAAATAAAACTCGCAACACATTCGTAACACAGTCTAAAGTGATGAAACAGTCCAATAGAATGATGGAATCGAAAACTGGAGTTTTCAGAGAGATCAGCAGAACATGCGTGACCACTGACCACTGCCAGTGCAAAGGATCATGTTTACAGGAAAAAATGTAGTAATAATTGAGGCTTTTTCAGACGAACAAAAAATTGAAAATCGTATTAGAGGGAGCTGAGATATTAACGTTAATAGAACTAAGATGGTGGCCATTATATTTAATTACTGGTTTTTTTTTTTAAATATTGTGCAAACAATCATGTTTACGGGGGAAATTCTCGTGCTAATTGAGCCCATTCAGAAAAAAAAAAATTGAAAATCACATTAGAGGGAGACGAGATATTAATAGAAACCAAGATGGCGGATGGGTATTTTTTGTTTCTAATATTGTGCAAACGATCATGTTTACAGGAAAAAATGTTGTCCTAATCGAGGCCTTTCTGACAAAAAAAATTGTAAGTCGCATTAGAGGGAGCCGAGATATTAATATTAATAGAACCAAGATGGCAGCCACCTTTAATGGCCACCATCTTGGTGTTGTACATGGATTTGGAGATGGATCCCTATCCTAAAAACTATGCAAAAGTAAGTAAAAGTATGCAAAGTGGGACTTCATTCATAAAATGCAGGGTTACTACCTACGCCACGAGAAAACGGCTTTCGATGTAAGCAGATGCCAACTCGAGTTCGCTTTCGGAGCCGCCTTTAATGCAATGGTGAGAAAATCTTACAAAGGAACGAAAGGAACTTTCAGGTTTATGATCAAATGCATTTTTTTTTCACAGGTACGAGAGGTGGTGAACTCCCATGTCATGGGTTGAGAGAATCAGGATTCAACGACGAGAAGCAGAATTGCCCCTCCTCCAAGGGGAGGGGGATGTCTCTTGAAGACCCGGAGCAGCATTAGAAGTGAAATGAGAGCTGCATCGCTTCTTCATGAAAAACAAAAGGAAGGAGAGTCTGCCATTGCAGCAGAGTAGCAGAGAGAATGGCAGTGGTTGAAGCAGTCTTGTTGTGGGTGCAGTTACGGAGTGTTGCAGCAAAATTGATGGTTTCTTTTTTCCATGAAACCACACCAAATGAAGCGGTTGGCAGTAAATGGTGAAGTAAAAATCCAAAAGACGTAACGGCACCATGCCAAAATTTCGTATTGGTAAGGATACCCGACACCAAATATCAACAACTCGGGGAAAGTTTTTTTTCTTCATTCTTCATGCCGCGGCCATCATACAGGCATATCTTGAACTAAACATGAACCCTTTTCATCACCCTTCAGCAACCACTGGACCAAATCCAAGCCTTAAACTTTATCTGTATTTCTGCGGGAACAGAATCCTTTTTACTGTACCCAATTTTTTTTATATCCACAAACGTGTGCGCTAAAATCACCACACAAAAAGAAAAAAATACATGCACCTACTTCCGGAAAATCAGTTTCACTGTGTATACTTCGTTTCGAATTTTCATTGCCAGAAAGTTCCAGCTCAGTGAATGTACTTAGAGGGAACAAGGTTACGCAACGTCCATGCATTATAATTATACATGTACAAGTATTCAACAAGTAGTCAGAAATGCCATCTCAACTTAACAAAAGCTAAAATTACGCTGGTTCAATTTACAAAGGAATGTACACAGTTCCGGTCTTCTTTGAAACGGGCCCCTTCAGTATATTAGTCACTGGAGCCATTTTGGTCTAGCATGAGTAATATTTGATTCAAGCATTTAATAAATGTATGATATTTATGAAAATATGCGTATATTTAATTAGCTGTATTGTTTCTGTAATAAAGACTAATTAGGCTTAATTAAACCCTAACATATCTACTTCAATCTTTCAATGAAAATATGTTTACGTTTTTTATTTGAGCTTCTACAGTCTTCAAATTAAGCTTCCATTGCCTTGTGTACACAAAGCTATCCCTACATAGTCAAGCATCCTTCAAAACGTTGCAAGCCTACCTATCCTTCAAAACGTTGCAAGCCTACCTATCCTCCGTCCGTCTGCGCTTTCCCTCTACCTTTGGGATTGACTGACAGTTCGGCCGGCCGGTGCAGCTCCACCCACCTCCTGGATCCTCTACCCCTCTCCTCTGGATCGGGATGCTCCTCCGAATGTCGCCATACCGGGCGCCATGTAGCGTTGTAAGTAACTAGTTTAACATAATTTAACATAATTTAAGTGTTACTCGCGACATTCCTAAAAACCCAGCTTTTACTTCTATTATTTTATTTCAGCCAAGGTGTTGTTTTAAACTTAATGATTCACTGAATCACGTCAAAGTTATACAAGCATCTAGGCCTTTCTATGGTAGAACCCTAACTATGTACAGGTTGTTTGGAAAGAACTGTACTACGCAAGATACTTGTCTCTAATAACGTTCTTAGAAGCAAAATTCCTTTTGATCTTATCAAAATTTGCATGCACCTTTTAGAAACTTTTATCGTTACACTTTGCTGATATTTTTGTATACTGTAAAGCCACAGTACTTATTTAATGGAAATCACCCCGTTGAAGTTTAAACTAAACTTACCTATGTAACTTGTTAAAATGTAAACCCCATTTTATTTTGTGAAGTAGTATTTATTAAAAACTGACAAAGAGTTTTAAACCAAACCTAGACTTCGTTGATTAATGGCTAGTTCTTTAGATTAGATCAGTTCGGCCTGGTGGCAGCGATAATTAGATTATTTTGGGTACATTTAGTCAAACTCGGGGCTAAACTCTCTATTCCCACTCTGGGAAAGAGCTATGTGGCCGTCATAAAATGTCACAGTAGTAATATAAAATAATCTACACCGCTAGGAAGAGTACACCAGAGTTCGGTGCATCATGCCAACCAAGCACCAATCGTTGTTGGATACGCTGTTACAAAGAAGACCAATGAGGGATGTTAGTATTCTTGCTTCATTTCGGGAGAAAAGGGTCGGTGAGAAGGCCCTATCACAGACAGCCCGACGAAAAGAACATGTCGGATCTGGCATGGCAGAAGTGTTTCTGTCATATGTTTAGCTTTAACATCCAGTAAGCAGATGGTGCCACCATCACAATCTTTGTATGCAACTTGTTTATGCCCTTGATACTAAGTATGTGAACCACGTAGTGGCCCTTTTTCTTGCCATGCAGTTACTTGTAGCTCACTCATCGTGATCCGATGTGCTCGTAATAAATAAACTACCCAACTAAAATGAGTCTTATTCAACAAATAAGAATACATCACATGGTGTCAGGGTGCAGGAACCGATCCACGTCATCCAAAAAGTAAAAATCCGTGTGTAACGAACAAAAAACGAACTTTGTCATCCCAACTTTGCAATCCTAACAAAATGGTCGGCAACTTTGAAAAGCTTCCATTGATTGCTCCACTCTGAATCGAAGGCAACATGCATCAAAACTGGAGAAAGTGAAACATAGATTACAAAGACTACCTAGAAGCTACAGAAGCTGATGGGAAAAGTGATAAGGTAAAGATCGAAATTTTAAGACATTTGATTGTGATGAAAGCAAAGATATCATGGATACTTTTGAATATGAACAGCCAGCACGTAAAGCCTTGCTTGATATCGTGTTATTGAAATTTGATGCCTACGTCAATCAGCGAAAAACTACCATTTATGATAGGATTAAGCTTTACCACAAGGAACCACATGCAGATGAAACGATTGACCATTTTGTTACCCGACTAAAAATCGTAGCAGAAAAAGCAAGTTTTGGAGATCAAAAAGACAAAATGATTCGAGATCGTGTGCTAATGGTGCAAAAAGATGAACATTTGAAAGACCGAATATTAGAAAAAGTGACATTCACTCGAAAAAGCATTCGAAATGATCCGTGGTCATGAGACAAGAATGATGAAAAATCAGTTACTAACAGCAAGGCCAGTGGACTCCTTAAACAAAAACCGTTCCAGTGGGAGACCAAAAAGTGGAGTCGTTGACTGCACAAAAAGTATGGCGGCAACCATGAAAAAAAAGGTAAGAAGTGTGAAAATGAAGGTGAGCCTAACTGTAACTTCCAGTTGTTTAAGAAAGAGTTTGCTGATGTATTTGATGGTATAGGTGCTATGACACAGAGTATCATCTAGCCCTTTTAGGCCTACGCCATTTTTTCAATTCTCAAGCAAAAAAGCCTATGGCTGCAACATGGCTGCTGTCGTGGCTTGTCGTTATTTGTGGCAAGCCACGCTGGGAGGGTTGCATCCAACAGTGTTCACTTCCTCAGCTTACCTTAACCACTAGATAGCTTAATCAGTCTGTCCATGCTTGTCACCACCCTACATCCTGTGGATAATCACGTGGATAATCACATGACCCATAAAGCTATAAAACTGTACAGCACACAGGAAATAAAGTCCTTTTAGCAAGTGTTAGTCTGCCTATTATTTTATGTGTATTGTCTTAGTTCTAAGAACCTAGAAGTTCCGGAGGGAACATTACAATTGGCGACGAGGAGGAGGCTAAGACATGTAACTTTAATTTTAATCAGTAGGCCATAGCATACCAACAAGAGTGCTCCTAACTTGTGGTAAGTTAAAAAAATTTCATTTTAGGCAAATGAATTAGTTTTAGTCTGTGGTCAACATGGTTAAATTTTTCAAAATGTGTACTGGGTTTTTGAACTTTGTGTGGTATTTATTGATGTAGTGTTAAATTTGTTCCTTATATGCTAGAACCGAGGGAGGCAAGTGGATTTTTAACGGGAAATTTTTACCAGGGTTGTGTCCTGTGCGACGCGTAGGCGTGTCACACTGTTAGCATGATAAAAATGCAACTAAATTTCCCTTTGCGAATTCATTGTTGCCGTGCCTTTGCTCGGGCTAGCTGTGCCGGTGTAATATTTGCACTGTAGGCATTGTTGTTTCAACGAAAAACGTGTGAGGAATGGTTTGTGCCGTTCTGTTAGGCTATCGTGTTGTTTTGTATTAACAGTTTGGAGGAACTAATTACAAATTTAAAAGCCTAGTAAATTAATTTAAAAATGCAGAATGAGTTTAACTAGATAGGCTAATTGTGAATTTAAGGCTTAGTAGATAAGTGAATCCGTTAGTCTTTAGTTGCTTCCGATAGTTAATTGTTAAAACTATTAAGGAATTGGAGTTATCTAGAAACTGCCATCTAGTATAAAAAATTTAGTGTAGGCTTATGCCTTTAAGTAAGTGTAGGCTTATGCCTTAAAACTGTGTATGTTTAAGCATTCTGAGTTAAATTGTGAAGGCTTATGCCTGAAACAGGTGAGGTACAACCTATAAATACTGAGGAAAACTTGTTAAATACCAATAGTGCCATCGATAGTTTAGAAATGGCGGGAAAAAATACGAATTTATTTTCGGAATTCGACAGCGAAAATGATACTTGGGCTAAATATGTAGATAGGCTAAGTTATTATTTTAAAGTAAAGAAGATACCTGTAGATGAAAAGGTTGATTTTTTAATGGCTTCAGTGGGAGCCAAAATGTTTGACAGAATCCTTAACATAATTTCACCAGCGCTACCTGGCTCCATGACATATGCAGTTTTGGTTAAAACAGTTTTGGAGGATGTCGAGCCAGCGCTATCTGTGGTGTCTGAGCGAATTAAATTGTTTCGAAGAGCTCAAAAATTGGATGAAAGCGTTAGCGAATATCTGGCTGCACTTAAAATTCTCAAAAAATGTTGCGATTGTGATAGCATTACCGACATTAACAGAGAAATGATTAGAGATTGTTTAATTGGGGGGATAAAATCCGAAACCATTCAAAGAGAGCTGTTAAAGCAAACATTAGACCTTAAAGCTACTACTTCTTTAGCGTTATCGTTAGAGTCAGCCGAAGTCGACCAAGAAGTGATAAGATCACATAGTATAGCTGTAAATTACGTTTCACATAAACCAAGACAGCAGCATAAACCTAACTCTAACAAAGATTTAATTTGTTTTTGCTGCGGGAAATCTGGACACGTTAAGCCTAGATGTAAATATAAAGATTATATCTGTGGAAGATGTCATACTCAAGGGCATTTAAAAACCGTCTGTAGAAAAAGCAGCAAAACTAAACCTTTTAAAACTGCTGAATACTCAAAATCAGTTACGAGTGCACATAGTAAGGCTAAAACTAAACTTAAACCGAAGTATAGTTACAAGAAGAAGGTGCATAGGCTACAACGTGAAAGTTGAGTTTGAAGATGTTCTGTAAGTGAGGTCGAAAATTCAGATACTAATTCAGAAAATTTTAGCGATTCTGAAGAAGATTACTGCCTACAAAACAATATGGTGGAACTATTGAACGTTTCAGAATTTTCCTCAGTCCCTGCTACTGTTCCAGTTAATAAAATCATTATTGCAGTTAACTCCTTGAAAATCCATAAATGGTGGATGCCTGTAACACTGAATGGTGTTAAACTGAAGATCTGGGGCGGATGCTACCATTATACCAATAGAGTGGCACGAGAAATATTTTTCTGACTGTCCCCTCAGTCTAAGTCCATACTCAATTCATTTCTACACAGAGGGAACTGAAAAAGCCATTTACACCATTAAGTTGGAAATAAAAATTAATGGCCAAACTGAAAACCTTGAAGCTCTTGTTTCTAAAATGTACAAGCCATCATTAATGGGAAAATATTGGCTGTCAATTTTTAGGCCGGATATGAATCCGTATTATGACTTGCAGACAAAAGTTAAACGTATCAAAAAAGTTAAGGTTAACACTCCTACTGTTAACACCGCAGAATTGGTTAACGAACTTTTTAGCGAGGGTATGGGCAAGTTAAAAAACTTCAAGGCCAAAATAAAACTCAAAGCTGATGCCAAGCCAGTTTATTGTAAAGTGCGACCTGTCCCGTTAGCACTTAAACAAAAGGTTAACTAAGAAATTGAACGCTTGGTTGGCCTTGGAATTCTAGAGCCAGTGACATCCTCAGAATGGTCGACGCCGATCGTCATCGTGCACAAACCGGGGGCGAGCTACGGATTATAGGCGATTACAAAACAACAGTTAATCCGCAACTCGAAGTCGACCATTACCCGGTTCCCACGGCCGCAGAACTTTTTAGCGAATTAGCTGGGAGTGATACGTTCAGCCTTATCGATCTTAAGGATGCGTTTTTGCAGATCGAATTAGATCGCGAATCACAAGCAGCACTGACTATAAATACCCCTTTAGGTCTTTTTCGCTGGTTGCGAGTGCCCCTGGGATTAGCTTCTAGTCCAGGTATTTTTCAAAGGGTTATGACTCAAATTACTTGCAATATTCCTAAATGTTCCCCATTTTACGATGATATCCGATGATGATGGGAAGGGGGAAAAGCACGACGACTCGTTACGTACGTTGCTTAGTGTTTTACAAGAAAATGGTGCAAGGCTTAGGATCGATAAGTGCAAACTATCGCGACCTGAGCTGAAATACCTTGGGCATATGATTAATGCAGAAGGATTGCACACGCTCCCGGAGGTAATTGCAGCTGTGACAAACGCACCTAACCCTTGCTGCATTCAAGAATTGCGAAGCTTTCTGGGTTTCGTCACCACTACTTCTTTCTCCAGTTACCCGACTGTTAAGTCCTAAAGTTAAATGGGTGTGGGGGAAAGAGTGTGACCAAGCTGTCAGCAATGTTAAGGAGTTGTTCGTAAAGAGTAAGGGTTCGGTTCATTATAATCCGAAACTGAAACTGAAACTCGTGTGCGACGGCTCTCCCTACGGAGTAGGAGCGTGCCTAATGCATATTATGCCTAATGGTGAGTCGCGCCCCATAATTTTTGCATCCCGCAAACTAACAAAAACAAAGCAGGGATACAGTCATTTCGATCGTGAGGCGCTCAGCGTGACATGGGGAGTAAAGCGGTTCCACGAATATCTCTATGGTCAAAGGTTCACTTTGCAGTCCGATCAAAAGGACCTGATTTGGATTTTTGGCCGTAAGAAAGGAATTCCGCAAATGGCGGTAGCCCGTGTGCAACATTGGGCGGTTATGTTTAATGCCTATTCTTATGATTTCGAGCAAATTCCCGGCAAATTAAATTTAACCGCCGATGCACTGTCTCGACTTCCGTTACCGAACAACAAAGAGGAAGGCGAGGAACAATACAATGTTCTAGCGTTAGAGACGATATCTAACTTGCCAGTGCTAAATGACACACTAGTTAGCGAAATTAAAAAGGATAAAATTCTATCAAAAGTCTACCGCTACGTGAATCGGGGCTGGCCGGCCGTATGTGAGGATCCGGACGTGCAACCGTACTTCACACGTCGCAACGAAATCACCATTGAGAATGATACGCTTTTCTGGGGATTCCGGATCATCATTCCGTCAACATTGCAAAAACTGATTCTAAATGACTTGCATAGTTTGCATCTGGGTATAGTTAAATTGAAAAGTTTGGCTAGGGCTAAGGTGTGGTGGCCAAAAATCGATAGCGAAATTGAAAACAAAGTAAAATCTTGCGTTAACTGTCAACAGTTCAAAGAAACGAATGTAGCAGGTCCCAAGCATAACTGTGAATATTCTCAAAAACCTAACTCGCGCTATCATGCTGATTTTGTGGGTCCACTCGATAACTATATGGTTTTAATCCTAGTGGATGCTCATAGTAAGTTGCCATTCGTTCATAAAATGAAAAGCACCACATCTGCGAAAGTTATCGAAGTAATAAATACCCACATTGCCGAATACGGATTGTTTGATTCTTTTATTAGCAATAACGGACCTCAATTTACAAGTGAGGAATTCAAATCCTGGATTAAATAGCAAGGAATCCAACATCTCCGTGGGCCTGGAAATTCGCCGTGGGTAAATGGGCAAGCGGAAATTTTTGTAAAGCATTTTAAACGAGTATATAAAGCTGCGAGACGTGACGGGTTGACGATCCGGGAGAGTATCAATGCCTACTTAACATCGAGTAGAATTACAGTAAGTTCGACTACCCAAAGTACACCAGCCAAATTATTCTTTAATCGAGAATTAAAATCTAAAACATACTTGCTGTACCCTGACCCTGTGTCGATTGTTAAACGGAATCAGCAAAAACAAGTTGCTAGCACACAACATCGTACGTCAAAACACTATCATGTTGGCGATACAGTTTGGTATCGTGATTTCAGTCGAACTAACTCACGAGTATGGTCGGGCGGCGTAATTAAATCTAGACTGCCGCATCTGATTTACGAAGTGCTCACTGATGAACAGAGAGTAGTAACCAAACATCGTGACCAGCTTCGCAGTAAATTAAATCCTGAAGTTGCAGAAAACGACGCAGTTCCAACAGCAAAAGCGGATAATTCCGACATGAATAAATTTTCGAAGAATAGCGATTTTCATCACGCTAACAAGCGAAATCCGATTGGTTTGTCAACTTCAGTTCCCGAGTCAGCTGATTATTTAAATCAGCATCGAAAATCAAAAGGCCTATCACATAGATCGTCTGTAGTAATGCCGACATTAACCAATGAAAACAATGTGCTTTTAAGATCATCTGACAATCAGCAAGGTCAAAATGTCACGCACGTACGAAATCAAGCGAAAGTACCCATTTCAGGGATTTTAGAGTCCAATGACGTCATTGATCCCGAAGTTTCCACCATGGCACAAAATTCCAGTGCCTCTCCAGAGATTAGAGTGCCAGATGGTACGGAACCTCCTTTATTAACAAGGATGTCTCCGCCGAAAGCAGGTTCATCGGGAATCTCGCTATCCAAACAAAAATCCAAAAAGCATAAGGTTGCGCCATCTGTTGTAGATGCTGCAGCGCAGCCTAACTTCAATAATTCAGAACGTCCAAAAAGAGTAGGGCGAGCACCGGACAAGCTCGCAGATTATGACACTTCATCAAATTAATAAATTTTTGAAGCCAGGCTAACATCAACGTTTGTATCGGTTATGTGTAAACGAAATAAATGGTTTCATTTTAACTTGTTCCTTTAATTAGGAAACCTGTGCGCGTTTCGTTATATGTATTTGGGATAGACCGAATCATTTTAATTGTTCCTATGCTGGGAAAAATGTTTCAGGTTGTATGTGTGGAAAATAGATTCCACGATTTTAATATATGTCTCTTTTTCCATTTTTGTATTTCCGTCGCAAATGAAAACTGCTCGGGAGCATGAGTACTCTCATTTGCGAGAATAACCAATTGGATCAACGACTGTTCCTAATAAGACATCACGTGAGGGTAGTCGTTTGGCCAACAAAATAAAGATACACTTGATATTAGAACCTGAACTTCCTATTTCAACTTTAATTACAATAGGGGTCTTCACGATGCAAGTTTTCCGAGCATTGTTAAAATTTAAATGATTTTGTTTATTTGTTGGGGGGGTCTAGCTTTCGAAAAAATGTAGTTTTTTTTTCTTTAGAAAGCGCAACATTTTCTTCTTCTCTTAATAGATAAAACTAGAGTGACTAAAAAGAATCTAATGATGCTTGTTTCTTTTTCAGTAGTCTTAGTTTTTTTTTTACGGGGATCCATTGTCGTGGCTTGTCGTTATTTGTGGCAAGCCACGCTGGAAGGGTTGCATCCAACAGTGTTCACCTTCCTCAGCTGACCTTAACCACTAGATAGCTTAATGAGTCTGTCCATGCTTGTCGCCACCCTACATCCTGTGGATAATCACATGGATAATCACATGACCCATAAAGCTATAATACTGTACAGCACACAGGCAATAAAGTCCTTTTAGCAAGTGTTAGTCTGCCTATCATTTTTTGTGTATAATGTCTTAGTTCTAAGAACCTACAAGTTCCGGAGGGAACATTATAGCTGCCACGAACAAGTTGCATGCCTCACGAAAATTATTTGTAATAAAAAAAACTCTGCGGTCTAGCAGTATAAAAATTCGCAGACATAATAATTATATTGTAAATTATTGACCACAAATATAATTGGGACCACCGTCCTACGTTTTCATTATTTTAAAAAATCCTGAAGTTCGACTACGTGAACAGCGCTAACGAAAGTTTCAACTTACAGTACTCAGAATGATAACATCCACTCAATATTCTTCCGTCACAACGCGTGTTATTACTTCCGAAATCATTATTTTATGTTTTATTACCGTAAAAATAGTTTAAAGTTGCTTTATTTCTTCGAGATTCACGATCGATTACAGCTCACTACCAAATCGTTGCCGAAAGCCATAATGACCAGCTGCCCGCAATGCGACGCGCTCCTGCTAGCGCCAATGGCTGCGACCTTGACTCGCTTCGTGTGACGTCACTCGCGAACGGCCGAAGAGTCACGTGCCGCGAACGAGCCAATCAGCGCTCGCAATATCTCGCGAGGCCGAAGCGTTTGAACAACGGTCGTTGAAACAGGACATTTCATTGGAGGAATACAGGCAGTGATGTTGGAGTTGATGACGTCATTTTGCTAATGATTGGAATTTTAAACTAGTCATTTGAAGCCCTCGTTACCCCCAATCTAATGGTCTCGTCGAACAAAATATACAGTCAAAAACTTGTTGAGAAAAGCTGCAAAATCTGGCTCTGATCCCGAATTAGCACTACTTGACTTTAGATCTTCACCAATTTCAGGTTTACCGTTTTCCCCTCCCAACTTCTCATGAGCAGCTGCACTCAAACAAGCGGGATCAGCTCCATGATGTCATAAAGGACATCAAAAGCAACCCCCCTAAGAGATTTTTTGGCTACCTTAACAGTAAAAAGGAAGTGAAATCGACCACCATCAGTTTGGTGAATTCACAGGGCCGCACCATTTAAGATGGGAAAGCGGTAGCAAATGAGTTTGGCATCAAATTCCAGACGGTCTTTCACGCTAAGGCTGCACCTGTCCTGGTACATGGGCCACTGCGCGAGACCTGTATCTCCAAATCAACGATGCTTGCTGCACTGAAAAACCTTAATCCAAACAAGGCAAGTGGACCAGACGGCATCCCCAACAAATTTTTGAAAGAATGTGCAGATAAGTTAGCAGAGCCACTGGCCATGCTTCTATCAAAGTCCTTCAGTCACGGCCTGGTACCGCAAGACTGGAAAAGGGCCAACTTCACGCCCATCTACAAAAAGAAAGGATCTAGGCTTTCAGCACTCAACTACCGTCCAGTGAGTCTTCTCCCTTTTGTAAGTAAGATTTCTGAAAGGGTCTTTTTGGCTGAACTTAATCAGGAACTTGATGAACATGGCATATCTGACAAGACTCAACGTGGCTTTGTACCCGGTAGGTTGTGCATGACAAACCACCTTATTGCTAGAAACCAATGGACGAAGGCAGTCGATGAGGGTAAGGTGGTCGACATCTTCTTTGCTGATGTTGAAAAGGCGTTCGATACGGCGGTACATGGCATCCTTATCAATGACCTGTGCTCCCGCAGGGTTAGTGTTGAAACGGTTAGATGGATCTCCAGCTTTTCAGAAGACAGATAGCTGAGAGTTATCGCCAATCGGGAAGCTTCTGAATGGTTCCCTGTTGCTTCTGGTGTGCCACAAGGCTCAGTGTTCGGCCCGAAGCTGTTTGCCCTTTACACGAGTGAATCACATGCAGCGCTCCAGGGCGACTGCTACAAGTTCGCAGATGATGTCAAAGACCCTGAAAAGATCGACGAAAAGAGTTATGCCAACCTGCTTCAAAACGATATCAATCTTCTTCAAGCCTGGTACACTGCCAATGGCATGAGGCTCCACCCTGAAAAGAGTTTTGTTATGCATATGGGGCATAAAAACATGAATAAGCCTTATCATCTGGACCATTCAAGACTCAAGGCTACCGACCAAATCAAGGATCTAGGCATTATTATGGAGTCTCATCTGTCTGCAAGCAGGCAATGTGCTGCTGCTGCTGCTGCTACGGCCAAGCGAATGGCTGGCCTCCTCGCCATACATCTATCCAGGCTTTCTCCTGAAAACTTTGCTAGAGATCATAAGGTTCTCATCCGGCCACTTGTGGAGTTCTCCAGCGCACCATGGGCTCCCTGGTTACAGTGTGACATTCAGTTGTTGGAGGGCGCGCAGAAACTTGCTTCACGTGTGCTCATGAAGGACAAGGTGGGCTACAAGGAGTGGTTGAGGCTGTCCAGGCTGCCAACTCTGGAACAGAGATGAAAGACAGGCATGCTTATCGAGTGCTTCAAAATTCTCAAGAGACGTTACAAACTGGACCCAAACGAGTACGATGGCCACCACCACTAACTTAAGAGGGAACTCAAGCTACACAAGCCACACAGTAGACTTTAATGCACGAAAATTTGTTTTCTCTGTTGCCGTTATCGATGAGTGGAACAATCTTCCAGATGATCTGTGTAGGGCCAGGTCAACTAACTGCTTCAAGGCAATGTCGAACATGCACATGGCACAGCATTAACTCTCCCACGGGGCATGGCTACAAGTCACGGACTTTGCCGTATTATGAACTAAACTAAACTAAACTAAACTAATAGAAAGCTGAGATCTAAACTACCTGTCCATAAATCCCAGTTGATTCCAAACTACAGTTGTAATGTCCGAGCCATGCTAAAACAGTGCCAAATTGAACAAAAAGAAATTTATGATCGCAATGCAAAATTGCAGCTGCAGGTTTCTCCAGGAGATACGAGAGTTCGAGACGGTAAGGTATGGAAGCCGTGTGTAATTGCGAGTAAGTGTGACATGCCCAGATCATTCAATATTGTGACGGAAGGGGGTAGTCGATTGCGTAGGACAAGCAGACATCTATTTTGAACGATGGAAAAGTTTACTGAGAAGCCACTTTACTCGGATGATTGCGAACAGCCAACCTACGAACCAGAAACTGGTAATAACGTCTCTCTCAACCAGCCCTCTACTTTGCCTGCAGTAAATGTTGGCAAAGCGAATTGCTTAATTAACTAAACAACAAACGACCACACCTGGTACGGTCACACGTCCTCCTAATTTTTTCAAAGATATTATTTACGACTTGTAATTTTGTACAAGTTGTTGAATGTTATTTTGAACGAGTTGTGAAAAAAAAAGAGTTGCAGATGCACCATCACCATCTTTGTATGCAGCATGTTTATGCCCTTGATACTAAGTATGTGAACCCCGTAGTAGCCCTTCTTGCCATGCGGTTGTTTGTAGCTCACTCATCATGATCCGATATTCAACTCAACTAAAATGAGTCTTATTCAACAAATAAGAATACATCAGTCTCCATAAGGATCTAGGAGGAGTAAAGTTGAGCAAACGGTGGTGCAATCCAAGCAGCAAGAAGTGAAGCCGAAAGACTGAGACCGAAAAGCTTTCGGGGGGGAGTCAAACGCAGACTCTGGAAGAAAAGGGACCCTCTCAGTAGGAGCCAAGCGGGAAAGGTGGCCCCTTTAGGGTGCTCAGCGGAACTAGGGAAAGACGGTGCTTAATATCAAGGCAGCAGATGGATGGAAGTCAATGGACCAGCCGCCAAGGAAGCTTTCGGGGCAGCGAAGGCTAGAATCATCGTAGAAGAGACTTCTTTCGGTGCGGGAAAAGCGAATGCGTGTTCACAGAGTGACAGCTAGAGAAAGATAGATGGCCTCCTTTACCTTACGGCCTTTATATAGGAGTGCGCGTGCATGCGAGCTGGTAAGAACACTTCTATTTTATCTCTACAGACAAGAAGGCTAGCATTCTAGAAACAAGAATGCTAAATTTACAGGTAACATACATTTTCATTTGCAATAGAAATATTTGTTTAACTTTAATCATTTATTAACATGCAATAAATTTTTTTACCTTTTTATTCATATGCAATGGTTCTAATCCTGACTTTTCAGTTTGGAACATATCTCCAGTTCGCCTGTCCACACACTGGATAGTAGGCTTGCGTGCTCTGGCCAAAGCAACAGTGGACGCATTGATCTGCAGGAAATTTTTCTTGGTTATCTCGCCTTTAGGTGGACCGTCACCTCGCCTTGGAACATTAGGCTTCCGGGGCCACTCGACTGTTTGGGGACGAGCATTTTTACCTACAAAATATTATAAAAGATGATTACAGACGAGTATTAATGTAGAGAGCTGCAGTGAGGTATACAGTAGAAGCATTGATCTGCAGGAAATCTTTTTGGGTTATCTCGCCTTTAGGTGGGCCGTCACCTCGCCTTGGAACACTGGGCTTCCGTGGCCACTCGAATGTTTAGGTTAGGTTAGGTTTTTATTTTTTATTGTTTTGGTTTTTTGATCTGCCTGTAAATGCTGCCCTAATGCTCTAATTAATTAATTTAATTTAATTACTTATTTATTAATTAAATAAATAAACAAATAAATAAATAAATAAATAAATAATTGTTTGGGGATGAGCATTTTTACCAACAAAATATTACAAAAGATAATTAATACCCACTAGCAAAGTGCATTCTTGCAAAGTGTATTCCTATAGAGAGCTGCAGTGACGTGTAGCACCCACAAACCTCACAGGTGTAAGGGGTCAAACAGGAGACCCGAGAGTTTTAAGTGTGTGCAAGAAAAAAATTTCCTGCATGACCTGAATTCACTAAAATAGATTGGTCACCAATTATTAGTTCCAGTGACTGGCTGTTTAACTGAACAGTAAATTACAAAGCCCTACTTCCCAGTCAGTCTTTTTAGCAAGAAGCGTTTAGTCATATGCATTTACAAAAAAGCCCAGACCCTGCATGTTCAAAACAAAGAGGAAGGCACGCTCTCCCATTCTCTTTCAGAAGGTTGTCCTGCCGAACACGTGCTTGCATCATTTAAGTAGCGAGGGCTGTTCCTCAATGGGGCCAGTACAAGTAAAAAAAAATAGCAGTTTGTAGTATTAGATCTTGTAAACCTTAACAGGCAATATTTTGGCATAAATTTTCTTATCTCATTTTACACTTCTTCGTTCTTCAGGCAATAAGAACGATTGATATTCGTTGTGTAGATAACTGTTTTTCTAATATGATTACGTTTTGTCCCATTTCCTACCAAGACATGGCATCGACTCGTCAGACTTCTACTTTTCAGGCTATGAATCAACTTTTTCTTCAAATTTCTTGTAACTTTACATCGTCTGAAGAACTACTAGTTAATGTTAACTACAATGTTAAAATATAATGTTAACTACTGTCAACGACTTAGGTGTCCGACTTAGGTAACTACCAGATCAGGACTTCCCAGCTCTGGATGTTCCTGATCTGGCCAGGTCAAGAGTTTCCAGATATGGATCAATTTCCAGATCTGGCCAGATATGGCCATATTCCATATCTGACCAAGTCATGAATTCTCACTGGATGAACAACCAGGGCCGGTGATTATACCTCGTAGAGGCTTAGTGCTTAAGATTTATTGTGGCCATCTGGGACAAGGCTAAGGGGAGGGGGCTTCCCCACTAACATTTTGGCCGCTCCCCCTGCCCCCCCCCCACCACAACCATCAGTTCGAAATCAAACGTATAAACGAAGAAAATTCTGGTTACTTAAGAAAACTATGTTAGTTTCTTTCACAACGACAGGAAGGACTTGAGGTCACATCAATGGAGCCTAGAAGTTGTTACTGTTGAGAATCTTTTTTCAGCTGAGTTTAAAACTATTCCAAAAAAAATGGTGTAGAAAACAGTTAAGAACTTTGGGTGTAAGAAAGAATTGCAAGATTATTATTTTTACTTTTATTCTATTTTTTTGGGGTGGGGAGCGCAAAAGTATAATTTTTCGGCCCCCCCCCCCCCGGCTAAAATTGCTGCCCCACTGCCACCTCCCCAGTAAATTGATTCTAGCGTCGACCCTGGTGGACATCCCCCCTCCTTCTCCGGTCCCATAAAAAAAAGTTTTTCTTTTTTTGCACAATTTTTTTTGTATAAACAGTAGAGGTTTTTTTACGTGCGTGCGTGCATTTAAAATTGTACTTTATTTTATTACTCTGTTACAGAGAGACTCCCGTAAGGCCTGTGGCCCGGTGCAGCACCCAAAGCACCCCCCTTAATCCGGCCCTGTGAACAACT
This sequence comes from Lithobius niger, assembly GCA_023313725.1. Lineage (NCBI taxonomy): Eukaryota > Metazoa > Arthropoda > Chilopoda > Lithobiomorpha > Lithobiidae > Lithobius > Lithobius niger. Next base: position 95,755 of record JAHWFP010129261.1, on the reverse strand, counting down.
GGCATGGCCAGATTCGCTCGTTCAGCCTTTAACTATAACAGCAATACGAGCAATAATTTTCTGCCTGAAAGGCCGTAATGCGATCAAAAACTTATCAGTAAGACTAAAAAAATTGGCTGCAAATTTGCGTTTGTAATTATAGTAATTTTATTTTTTACAAATGCAAGTATCGCTTGCTATTCATTTAAACTAGTAGCATTAATCAGAAAACTGAAGTGAATATAATTTGCTGGTTTAATAATAGTTGTCGAAAGTTTTGAATAGTTTCCATGGTAACTATCGGAAACCGACTTCGGAATTTTGAAAACTGCGTGCGTGCGCGCAGGCGCGGTGAAAAGGCCATACAAACGTTGGCGACGCTCCTACCTGCTGTTGTGTTAACTAATCCGATTGCTCAAATACAGATCACGTGACCCTTAGCTACCCAATCCCAGCTGTCTTTGCTTTTAAAACTTGGAGTTGCTGATACAAAATGGCGAACCCCCGTGATGCAGAATTTGCTGTGAATTTCTGAAGCATTACATAGGATTTCTGTTGGCATAAGAATGTGATCCAAAAGGTGAGCTGTGCTTAAAGGTCTGCTGATGATCAAACACTACATTTCGACGAACGATGATGAAGTTGTGTGTGGCAAGCGATGCCGTCGTGGTGTGTTCTACGTGATGGCTGGTTTTGACCTTGAAAGCTTTCGTTATCGACCTCACTTTACCGGGACCGGGACTAGAATGCATGGCTGAACTGTGTGGCTAAGTGACCGACCGATCTAATACAGTTATCGTTTTCCTGTGTGTTTTATTTGATCAACGTAATTACTTTAAGATAGTACTGTGCTTGGACTATCTGTGAGATGCTAGTTGCATACATCTTTATGAATTGTAAAAATTTTACGCCACGTTACTGGTAGGTTAGGTAATCGTAAGACAGGTTAAAGTGATAGATCGGTGCATCATTCACTTGAGGTACCGACATGATAATATTCGTGTATGATATACAGTAATTCATAAAATGTGCATATTTTGAGAAAAGGAAATGAAAGATTTTAGTTTAATCTGGTGTCATTTTTATTTTATTTTGAGGAACATAAAAAAATTCTGTTTGACTTAAAAAATAGTTTTGTTCCACTTCTTTGACTTCGAAATAATACTTTTAAATTATACATTCTTCACTTTTGGCCACAGTGTAATTGGAATTTTGTTCCCATCAGGCCTGGCTTTTTTTTTACTGGGCTTATCTTAGTAATTTTTTTTACTTGTTTTGGGTGGTGAGACCCACTATTTATAGTCATGATAAAAGGAGGGGGGGGGAGGGAAGCTACCCTGCAAAAAAATACGTGCCAAGGTGGTAAAATCCTTAAAAGAAAACCTTACTGAAAGCTTTTTTTTACTGTCCATTTTTCTGTCCATTTTAACTATTTCTCACTTTTCTCACCGTTTTACGTAAAGTAAGAACCAAAGTGGTAATAAGTTTTCAGAGGACATAAAATCCCCCCCCCCCCCACCCCAACTTTTATCACCCAATACCGGAAGCAAGAATTTTTTTTTATTAAGGCGTAATTTGTACTATGCATTATTTGCCCCAATTCATGTAAAAAATTGCATAAGAAAGCGTGGATGTCAAAATTTGTTTTAAGAAATGTATTTAAAAAAAAATCATTTAGTCTATTGAATTGAAGTTTGCGAAATAAAACCAAGCTAATGTTTTTTATGCTGCCCGAGATCAGTTTTATTATCCCACGTAGGTTATATTTGAAACTATGAAACCACAAAACTGAAGCATGCGTAGGGCCCCCTCGCACTAGGCAACCAGGTCGCTGCAGCCAATGAGAACGTAACCAGGGCGCAACGGCCACTGGGATCCCGGGCGGCGTGCAGGCGACCGTATTCATTTTTCACCACGTGATCGAGAATTATCAAGGGAAAACAGAAGTGGCCGTGCAGCACATCGCCATGTTTTTTGGCCACCTAGTGCGCGGGGGGCCCTTAATGTACTTGAAAAACCTGAAGATACGAGTTCACAACAGATAATGTCAATGAATATTGACTATACTCGCACAGCAGGTTCACGCAATACCAAATATCTTGCAATAGTCAATTACTGGCAAATTTTTAGTGACTTTACTGCCACCTTTTTCAGACCGAACCCAGAATTTTGCTTGCAGCAGCTCGAAACGTCCTGTTTATTGGAGCTGTTGCGAGCAGAATTCTGGGTTTGGCCTGAAGAAGGTGCCAGTAAAAGGCCACTGGAACAGTAAAAAGTAAAATGACGGTGATGTCAATCTACAAGAATGTTGAATCTACAAGAAGTACGAAATAAGCCAACAGCCAAAATGTACATAAAAACTAACCTAGAGCAGTAGAGTAAGATTAAGCCACCTTTTTTACTATGATACTGTATATGCTATTTTATGGAGCGACATTTCTTCGAACCAAAAACAAGCCCCCTTCAGATGGGTAAGCTGTCTTACCATATTATGAGGTATGGCGGTATTTACAGCGGGGCAGGTACACACCAGCTGAGTCGCATCACTGGACGGAACCATGAAAGCAAGCTACATACATTTTACTTCTACAACTAGCTACTCGTTAATAGTTAATATCTCGTTAATAGTTTTCTGTTGGTTTAGGCTACTGCTGATGTCGTTTTTTGTTGGCTTTTTAAAATTAGTAGGCTAGGCCTAGAAACAATGCTTTAATGCTTGGTTCGCAACCGGGTTTGGTTAACGAAGACTATTTTTCAATTGAAAAAAAACCATTGTAATTAGGCCTAGCCAATAAAAAAATATTCTAGCATATTTGGCATAGTTGCACTGTTGCCTAAGAAAAAGAAGTTTGGTTGCCGTAACATTGTGAAACTGGTGTAAGTTGATAATCGAAAGCGTAATTTTTTTTACTAGGCCTTGTATTTTTCTTATCAGGAAAATTTCACAAATTCTGTTATTTTAAAAAAGTCAAACCCAATTTTAGGAAGTTCACACTTTGTTTCGTAGTTTATATATGCAGTAGCGTAATTTTTAGCTTCATAGTATGGGCTGGAAAATTATAAGGACTGCTGATAAAAGCTTTTTTCTGTCACTTGCATGTCACCATGGAGGAAGGTTTGGAGGAAGGTTTTTTAGGCATGAATACATAACCGCTCCTATGTAAGAAAAAAACACGCTATTTTGCATCGTTTCATTTTATGTTGCTGACATGTTAAAGCATTGATAGAGGATCTCTTTTATCGATAGCCTAGACTACTACGCGTGCCAGTTTTAAAAAGTGGTATTGGAATAGGTTAACTTTACCAAAATTTTGACATTCGAATAGGCCTAAGCTACACCATTTTAAACATGTTCAGACAGTGTTTAAAAGCTGCTGATGTCTAGTTGGAAGCTTAAATGTTTCCCAGGTTACTTGGCAAGAAATGCCCATAATGAAAAAAAAAACTAAACTCCCCACACTGAATGTTTAAGAAAAACGATTGAAAAACCACATTTACGTGGCCAGGTTCCAATACCACTTTTTAAATACCGATACTCAGCACGCCAACAGCAAACATATTAAACCAATGCAAGTAGCTAAAGTCTTTGCCAAACCTTTTCTTATACGTTAACAAGTTTTGGTTAAGCCAAACAAAAAAAATGTTTGGTTTGCCTTACACTTTAAAAAAAAATAGGGCCGTTGGTAGCTTTTTTTTACACTTTTTTTTTGGTTACTAAAGCAGAAAATTTTACTTCAAAAAAGTAATTTATTATTTTTTTCATTCATTCGTGTTCATGGAGTACCTTTTTCCATTTTCCAGGAAATATTTGACCCATTTTTTGTTATGGGATTAATTAGACGTAATTATGCAAATTACTTTAATTAAATTAATTAAGAATAATCAGTTCTTGAATAATAATCTAAGCATAATATCATGAATAACTCGACACTGCTCATTTAATATTAATCAAAATAAAAGCGCATGATCTACAAATATTTATTATTGATGGAAAGGAAATAACAAGCAAAGCTATTTTTTTTGTAAGCAGAGCCTTTAAAAGACCAACAGGGCCGAGAAAGAGAGCACAACCACAACATGATAGGTTGAGATTTATATCCGCAAAGTGGCTAAGCCACGCACCCCAACTATTCAAAGAAAAGCTGGCACAACGTTTACATCTGCACTTCTCAGTAGAGCAGGTGCACATCCTGGCTATTCACAGTAAGGCAAGGAGCACTGGTTTCGGACTAGCCTATTGGTAAAATAAATGGTTTCAAGCTAACCTAACTCAAGACACACTAAAGTAATAAACCTCGCTTAGAACAGCTTCAGTTCTAAGTATTTCAAAACAGCCTTTAAAACACGGCAAAATAGCATGTCTAGAGTCAGTCGTGAAATTGTCATTTCAAGCCGAGTTGTCACCTTGTACGTCCCATGAGCCTAGCCGATTGAGCCACTGCTGCGAGTGAACGGAGTCAGGCCTTGACTCAGGGCGACTGGGAGTTGGTTGCCAGGCAACATAGCCTCAAACTGCTGGATAAGCGTAACGTATAAGCTGTATCGTTCGCGATGCAAACTGTTTAATAATTGAGCTGATATTATAAATTGGATAATTAAAAAGGCAGTAATACGGAATAATTTCACTCTTGAAGGAATTAGCTTAGGCTAAAGTCTATTGATTGTCAGAGTCTATGAATACGATCTCCTCTTCCTACTCCGCTCTCTATTATTTTATTTTACAGGCACCTGAAGTAATGCAATAATGTTTTGCTCTTATGTATTTCAATAATCGCATAATCGTAGCCAAGTTGGAATAAAACCAAACAGAATTAAATAAGTACATCCATACTGGTCATGTGTTGATTTTTATTAGAGTTAAGAATTTTGGCGTCAAGTGTATTTTGTTTGCCATTCTAGACAAATTGGGTTTCTTAGTGGATATTTAACTACGTGGACCCAAAACAATGGTGTCAGAAGTTATTCACGAGAGCTTTCGATTACTTCTGGTGACCAATCCAAAGTGATTATTGAATATTTTGCGGTGAATAAATTTTTTTCTAAATTTAGCAGTGCAGATTTCCGATTTCGAGTTTGGTGTCCTGTTCATGGATTCTTGGTTGTGTTGGTAGCCTAGTGATATTGGTTAGAGTGCTTATTGTTGCATGAGTGTGCTATTTAGGAGAAATTGATTTTAGCGATTACGATTGATTAGATTTGATTGTCACAAATTGAGGAGCATTGTTGAATATTGATCATAATAGGTGAATTGATTGAGATTGAAATAGCAAATTGCGATTTAGCACATTTATTCAGGTTGTTGGTTGGTAAGTGAATCTTTTTTTGGGGGGGGAATTGCTTTGGTTGAAATTGGTTAAATTTTGTATTCAGTAAAGGCTGATAGCAGTAAAATTCTATTTTTGAAGATAAATTGCATAGCGGAGACGTTCAATTTAGTGCTAGGGTCATTGTTTTGGTTGCGATATTTGTTGCTACAATTTTTTTTCTCCCTCTCTGTGAAAATTTAACATGCCTAGAGGTAGAGCATGAGTGGCTCGATGGGCCGTAACCCGTTCATCTCGCGGTAGGCCAATCATTAGGAAGAGAATTATTGGCGAGATTGATGATTCAAGCCTATTCGCAACCAGCACTCCTAAACGAGCGAGACGTAGGACTAGACCTTTAAGCGAATCTGAATCTGATAATAATATTGAAACCAGTCGACATAATTCGCCTTCACCAGTGTGTAGTCGTGACCGATCTCTGTCTCCAGGCCAAATAATGGCGAGATTAAATACTATTCCTAATAGAGACAGGCCAACTGGTAACGATGCTTTTCTGATTCGATCTCGTGAACAGCAAACAGTGCCTCCACTATTAATACTGGTGCTGATAATTCAGACAATTCTTTAGTGTCTCAGGTTTTAGCTGTTTGTGTGCAAGCTAACAATGATTCGCACAGAGATATGATGAGGCAGGTTGCAGATAGCCATTTAGTTTTGGTTAAAGAATTGGTTGACAGTTTCAGAACTCAAACCCAAAGCCCCCTCCGCAATAATGCAAGGTTCTGGGACGGCGTAAGGGCCGCGAAAAAACCATCACTCCATTCGCGGGTGACGAAACAATTGATGTTTTCACCTCCATGTTAATGTGTGAGAATTTAAGACTATTAGACCCCGCAATGCAAGATTCTGAGCTGATTGCAGCAGCTGGGGCGAAATGTGTAGGCAGTGTGGCTAAATTTTTGGCAACAAACCCTAATGTTGCAGGTTTAAACGATTGGAATAGATTTAAGCAAGCTTTGATCGATCGTTTCGGTTCAGGTGGTCGTAGCATAACAATGGCTATGCTTTTCCGTACTAGAATGGGACCAGGTGAAACTTTGGAGGTTTTTGCACAACGATTGGAAACCATGGCTTCAGCCATATGGTTGATTAAGCCTGACGATAATGAGGAAGCCGCAGCCCGAAAATTAGCATCTAAGGATGAGGGTTTAAGGTCTGCCTTTTTGCAGGCGATGCGTCCGGAAATAGAAGTGCATCTTACAGCTGTTAATCCCCCCACTTTTCATGAGATGTGTAATCAAGCTATTATTATGCGTTCAGTTTTGCAAGGTAGAAGGGGAATGAAGCACAGGACCAAGGAGGGTTAAATGTAAACAAACCGACAGAAAGCAGTCAGCCTACAAATCCTACAGTCAATAACTTAGCGATGGGCTCGATTTTGGAGCGTTTCGAAGCGTTAGAGAAAGCTAAAAAGCTCATAATAAGCTAAAAAGGACTAGGATGCATTAAACGAGGCTAAAGTTTATGCAGTGGGTCAGGAATCACAGGATATGAGGGCGTGCTACAGATGTTTGGCCAGAGGTCATTTGAAACGAGATTGCCGTACATCTCAACGGCTACAAGAAGTAAGGCAGAGAAATCAGCAAAGATTAGGCGCACAAGGGTTTTCACAGGCCTATAACAGAGGTGGCCATGGTAATTATAATCAGAGAGGCAACGGCAAGCGAGGAAATTATTTTTCTGGTTTTGTAAACAGGGATTCTGTTCAAAATAACATGCACAAACAACAGAAAAATAATGGCAATTCAGTCTATAACGGAAATAGAGGCCAACAAAACAAGGATGGCCACCAAAACCAAAATAACCCAGCAGCAGCAAAATTATCCACACCTTCACCAAGGCGGTAATAATAATAATTACGCACAGGTCCCGCAGCATGCTACTCAGGTCGAACAGAAGGGTGAAGCTAACGATGTTCCAAAAAACGAGTTGATAGCCTAGAATATAACAGGGATTCTAGGCTATGCAACAACCTGTTGAGTTCAGTAGGCCAGTCCGGAAATCACATAGGTTCAGTGGATGTTGCAAATCCTGTTCAAACTTCTGCTAAAACTGTAGATTTTAAGCCTTTAAAAGTTACTACAATACAGTTATTTTCAAGTGAAGAAGCAGATAGGCTAATGAGAAAATTATATGCTCACGTTGATTGGCGTCACCAAAAGCTAGCCTTGCCAGATCGAACATTGACCTTGCCTAGGCTAGCGTCATACTACAGTAAAACTCCCTCGAAATACGTGGCTTCATCATTAAACAACAATGTGAATCTTACAGAAGAATTTAAAGAATTGATTTCAATCAATTCATTGAATTCAGTTAATGACACTTATGATCTGAAATGTGATTCTGTAATTATTACCTTGTTCGAAGATGGTGTCGACGCCACAAACTTTCACTCGGAGTTAAATCCACTCGACAGCAACAAGCCTATTGTAATCGCACTGCTTGGTGAAACGCGAAATGTGCAGCTTAAACACTGTACACAAACATTTCGTAAAACTGACGTCGAAATGCCATCTGGTTCAG
>JAHWFP010129261.1:20199-69324 GCA_023313725.1 Lithobius niger | reverse complement strand
GTTTCTAATAAAATGAGTTGCCATAATAAGGGCACCAATGACAGACAACATTTTAGGTATAAATATTCCCTGATACCTGTTGTTATGAGAGGTAAAAATATCGTCTCATGCATCGTAAAAGGAATACTAGCCTATTCACTAAGAAGTAATTGTTTGCGCACTTTTGGACTTTTTAAAATTTTCAGAACTGAAGAGATCTGGTCATCCCAGGTATGGCAAGTTCTGAAAGGATTGTGCTAGTTCCAGCCAGAACTGGGCCTATTTTAGATATAGCCAGTTATGACAGGTTATGGCCATAACTGGATCTAGGCCAATTTTAGGTTTAGCCAGTTATGGCCAGATCTGGCTGGATCTAGCCATATCCAGCCAGAAGCGGGCAAATTTTGGATATAGCCAGTTATGGCCAGGTCTGGCTGGATATGGCCAGATCTGGCTGGATATCCCAGATTTGGTTATATCAAAATTTGGTCCACATCTGGCCATATCAGGCTGGATATGGCTAGATCTGTCTATATCTAAAATTGGCCCACTTCTGACTGGATATGATCTGGCCACATCTAGCCAGGTCTGGCCATATCTAGTCAGATCTGGCCGTATCCAACCAGATCTGGCCATATCCAGCCAGGTTTGGCCACATCCAGCCAGGTTTGGCCATATCCAGCCAGATATGGCCAGATGTGGGCAATTTTTGATATAAAAAATCAAAATATTGGTTTGATCTAGCTTAATCCCTTCAACTCTCCCTTCGTATTTCGGTTTCCTTAAGTTGACCTTGACTGCATATTAATGCAGAGTAAGAAATCGGGAATTAGTTGCTTTTCAATAAAATATTTCCTCCGGCTGAAAAAGGAAAGAATTCTGGAAAAATCCCCCCCCCCCCCCCGATCAACCTGTTGCGAGCTCACAGTCGGCAAACCGACAACACCACCATCAAAATGAGTACGGGCAATCTTGGTACGGGTAGAAAACCAAGAATGTGTATTAAGTTGGAGTGCACTGCATGTAGTTTTGACAACGATTATCATAACAATTATGAAAAGCATTGCCATGGTGGCAGAACGGTCCAAGTCAGACAAACTTATGCTCTGTCAAACCCCTTCGAGTTAGATGGAGCAGAAAAAAGGTGAGTTAGTCAAACATTTTTTTCAACCTTAAACCGTTGGATACAAGTTATAATTTGTCTAATTATAGCCGAATCAATCAGTTTAACAGCCAACCGAGCAATTAGGTATTGGATAGAAAAAAAATACGAGGCTAACACTAACAGCTACCCTAGAATAAAAAACTTTAGACCACACAAAAATCAATAAAACATTTGCCGACTAGCTAAAAAAAAGTGTTTTTTTTACTGCAAAATAAGATTTCTTTGCTCGCGTCACATACGGAGAACTATCTCAACAATAGGCTTGGTTAAAATACAGACTTTATAGTCATAGCTCTACATTGCTGCTAAAAGAATCAGCTTTCATGGAATGCTGACTTACAGTAAATTATTCTTACTCGTGATATATCGAAAACAGTAAAATTTCTTCTCTGCGTGCTGTTAAGTTGAAAATGGTCGTAATAATATAAACGTTGGAATGAACAAAAAAGACTGATTAGTGCTAGACTACAGAAACGAAACAAGGTCCTATTTTTTAAATAAATCACTACCTTTTCATACTTAAAAAACTAGCAGTAGGTCATATATGCAGGATCGAGCGGTCTTCTAAAGACACCATTAGGTCCAACCCTCCCCCCCCCCCTACACACACACAAGAGAAAGGAACAGTTACAAAAAAAATGTGCAGAAATAGAAGGAAAAAAGTAATTCACTAAAAGAACTAGCCGAAACATATAGAAAAAGCACTGTATTTAGTAGGTAACTTCTTTAATGTAACGAACGTGTGATCGTGTGTTACCTTTTATTGATAAAGGCACCTGCAAGATGCTTTCTGCCGTGCAAAAATCAGTCCCTCGTTAGTCTAATATTCCTTCATATCACTCCACTTTGCATTTGTGTGTACCTTTCTACTACGCGAATTGGTTAAAGATTTTCTACAGAATGTACTTCAAAGTATTGTTACAGCCAAGCAGGGCTGAGTCGGGCAGATGATAGGGTACGGTTAACGCTCGCTAAAACCCTTTGACCCTTTGGAGTGCACCTCCCATTTTTCCTATGACCTTCATGAGACTTCACTAGGACAGAAAATAAGGGATAGTGTAAGTTTATGTGTGTGTTGGGTGGGTGGGTGAGGGTGGGAGGGGTGGTACCCCTATTCAAAAGTCTACGCAGCCGTATCAAAAAAAATTCCTTTGAATTTTTGGTAAATCGGCCCCTCTCAGGCCAACTTTCTGTATTCGCCCTTAGTCAGGGCATGGAAAAATTTTTTGTTTGTTTTAAAAAACGCTCTTTTCCTACGGTTCATATATTTTCTTTCACTTTTGTGGAGCCTAGAAATGTATAAAACATATTGTTTGAAGCCAAGAAAGGTCTTAGAATATCTAAACATCCGTCAGCTGGATCCCACTGGGGAGCTCACAGCTGGAGTGAGTGAGTCGGCAAATTTAAGCAGATTTTGAAAGAAAAGTCGGTAAATTTTGCCTCTCTTCCCCCCCCCCCCCAACAAAACGCCCCTGGTGAGGTTAACAATATCGTTGAAGATTTATTAGATACTGTTATGAAGCAATCTGAGACCCGTGGAAGGTTAACTTCGCAAAGAGAAGTCAAGTCGTTGGTCTTTCAATTTCGAAAATGTGGTGGCATCTGGTTGATCTGGGTTCATCAGGTCCAGAAAAGGTGTTTTCCTTTGAAACTGGGTTGAAGAGGTCAGTTGAGAACCATGTGGTGTCATGCAAAGACGGAGCGACTGGGTTAGCTTTCCACACATAGCCTAATGCTGACAAATGACACATCAAGTGACAAAGGTAAAATCCTTCGATGGAGTTAGTGGTTGCTTTGCTATTAATTCAAGGGCTTGTTAATTGGAGGGTTTCTGCATCGTTGAGAGGTTCACTGGTCAAAGCTATCCGTGGAGTTCCAATAGATTAGCTTCTGGGAGAAGTTGACTCCCTGTCAGTCAAAGGTTTGATGAAGTTGTGGAAACCTTTGTGGCACAGGCCTGTTGAAGCAGTGAAGGTGAAAGGGCCTAGTGTTATTTACGTATCCTGAACTGACAGTAATCTTGTTTTTGAAGATTTTTAGAGGTGATCAGGCTTCCAGTGAACAAACTTGTCCAAATTCAACGTCGGATTGAGCCATTGAACTGGGTATTTGCAAAAGCTTCAGCATCTGGAGGAAGATGCTAGGATCGGCAAGGAATGCTGGTTTGTTGTATTCACTTCCAAGCCTTCAGTGCAGAGGGCGCATCATGCTCTCGCCTATGACGTCATGTTCACAATAAAACCATAGGGACGCCGCTTCACTCAGTAATTCTGGATCCATGTGTATGTGGACGTCCTTTCTTACTGCCCTTCAAGCACTTTAGTATTAATAGTTGAACCCTAGTAATGTTATGTTGCAGCAGTCAAATGCATTACAGTGGCGACAAAGATGGGACTATGTCTAATTATGTCTAATTATGTCTATGTCCTAATTATTTAATATGCATTAGGCATAAGTTTGTATATCCTTTATCTTGGGTGAGAGAGGTAGGGAATAGTACCGGCAGCCGTTTTCCCCTCTTCACTGCAAGAAACCACGTTTGGATGCTAAATTCGAGTCAACTATATGGAGGCTATGTCTTGGTATTCAGTTGGTGTTTGGCTGTAAATTAGTCTTCAGAAATTTCCTGTTACTAGTGTAAGGAATTAATATGGCTTAATTAGTCTTTATAACAGAAACAATACAGCTAATTAATTATATGCATATTTGCATAATATCATATATTTATTAATTGCATGAACCAAATATTTATTTGGGTAGACCAAATTGGCTCCAGATAAGTGAATGTAATTATAAACCCCTTTTCAAAGACGACCAAGATGCGGCAAGATCATTGTAACCTGAACCAGTGTAATTAAACCTATTGTTAGAGTTGAAGGATGGCATTACCATTTGACAATATTTACGATACATTCGTAGAACCTTAATTACTTATCTAGAAGTAGATTTAATTATGATAAAAGCGTCACTCATGATCGATCAGTTCCTAGGAACAACAATCAATCATTCCCACACGAAACAGTTAATTATATCGGCAGATAAACTCAAAGCGCCGAATACGGGGAACCATTAATGAACCCGAATACAACAATAGAATGATTGACATGCGTAGAGGTCCCAATTTGAGATAAGGACCCAAGCAGTCAAAACCACGCAAGTATTTCTAACTTAATTTAGTAATGCCATTCAACCAACTTAATTATGATAAACTGCAATCAATACTACAAATCATAAAACCTGTTAAACTAATATTGTTACAGTTGCAATGTTCGTAACTGTTGCTAGGAAACCGTAATGATTTAATTGGCCATATTGTGGGGTCAATATTGTGTACACCGGAGTGTCAATTAAAGGCCCAAGTTGTTGTTGAATAGTGCTTATTATTTACGCCTTCCAATTTCAGTGTTTAATTTATGCTTGAATGCAACTGATTGCCCTTGCTATCCTGATTATAATGATTCCCCATGTGAGCATCTTGATTAAGATCTTGTCAAGATCTTAGTAAGATCTTTCCAACATCTTGTTTAAGACCTTGGCAAGAAATTGGTAGTGATCTTGCAAGATCTTATCTAAGATCTTGCCTCAACTTGGCAAGATGCCTCGTCTTGGCAAGATCTTGCCTCGTCTTCGCAAGATCTTGCATCGTCTTGGCAAGATCTTGTCTCCGTCTTGGCAAGATCTTGCCTCGTCTTGGCAAGATCTTGCCTCGTCGATCTTGCCTTCATCTTGGCAAGATCTTGCCACCACTGATAAATTCAAATATCCTGACAAGAATATCATATTGGCTTCGTTGCATTTTTTTCACAAAAAAGGTCCAATAATTAATTTGTTTTATTTCCTTTTTTGTTGTCATTTTCATTTTACTTTGGTTTCCTTTGTGCAATCACACGACACGAAAAAGAACGGTTCAAGCAAAAAAAAATCAAAGGAAAGCAATATGGAAAACAAAAAAAAGCAAACTAAAAAGGGAATAAAACAACATAAAACATTTTTTTCTGGGCAAGGACTTTATAATAGGCCTATTTACAGATAACAGTAGTTTATAGCCTAGCGTGGTTCCGATATTGATCCGTTTTCAACCGATAGGCTACTAGGTAACCTTTTTATAGTTAAATAACAAATTCGAAAGAATGGGTCAGTTGGATTGTATTTGATCTTATTGCAACTGTTGTGGTTTACATTTTTTCAGTCCGTGCAGTTTCAACATCTCATTGCCTTCGTAATTCATTATTTAAAAGACATTGCAATGAAGAATATTCATTTGCATGCCTTATCAAAATATAATGAAAGGCGGAAAGTCGAAGGCTCAACAAGAGTTAAATAAATACAGATGCAAATCTATTTACGTTGCCTTTTGGACTTGTATGTCAGACTGCCTTAGCGGGGAATCGAACCCACGACCTTTGAAACCAACGGCCGAGATCCACATGTAACAGTATGGCTGAGATGGAGGACCTCAACCTTTGGTTTTAAAGGTTGTGGGTTCGTTTCTCTGCTCAGGCATTCTGACATATAAGTCCAAAAGGCAACACAAATACTAAACAGGTTTGCATGTGTATTTATTTAACCTTTTCAAAATAGTTATCACTACGGCCGCACAAAGTAAAATATATGTTTCTTAGCTTCCAAAGATAAGGCATGCGGTTTTTTTTTAATTTACTAAAAATTACCAGTATTAGCCTACACAGTATTCAGAGTCGAGTTTTTTGAGAGACACCTGTTATTAGCCTACGGCAATTTTTGGTTTGGCTGAAAGCTATACCAAATGTGCTCTGTGTCCTCATCACAACCCAAAACATTTTTTTCAAAATATTGTTTCGTTGATCAGTTCCAACTGTCCTTAGCAAGGGACATGGCATACATACAAAATCTACCGTATCCCGATATCTGGGATACCCGACAAAATTAGCATCATCAGACAAAATCTGACAAATAACGTAATTTGTTGTATACTTTCACCTAAAAACACGCTCTTCATCAGACAATTTTACATTATGGATAGCAGACCCTTTGGTAGATTTTGCATGTACGGGACGCGAAGAGGTTTTCGAACAGCGTCACAAAAAAATCATTTTAACAGACCGATTTTTCAAAAAACTTTAAACAAGTGGCCCACTTTTTTATATTTATATGCGTGCTAGGCTACCAAATGTTCTATGTGACAAATTCTTGGCACACGCCTGAAGTTGCCACACACATGACAAAAAAAAACAAATTTTTGTTAGCGATTCTACAGTTTAAATTAAGCAAACTCCAACTAAGTAGGGCATTTTCAGTTCGCGGTTTGGAATATTTTACCAAACATGAATATGGGCTAATTTTTCTATGAAAATGTTCACGAGTGCCAAAAATCGGACAACAGGGCTGTATAGTAAACACTAACAACACTGTAGTTCAAAATCAACCAATATTTTTTAGGCATCTGAAGTTTTGAAACATTCAGCCTCAAAATGCAGCTATGCTAGAATTGAAAATAAAATTGAGTTTGGACTGGTTTTACTAAAAAATTCAAGGACAGCCTACATAAAGTACTAAAGTGATGTTTTCCTAATGGGGAAACTTAGGCCTAATTTCAGGTAAAAAGTTTGCATCTGTAGGAAATTGGCTGACTAAAACTAAACTTGTAGAATCGCTAACAAAAATTTTATTTTTCACGTCATGTGTGCGCTAACTTCAAGGGTGTGCGAAAATGTGACACACATACTATAGTATTGGTAGCCGAGTACACATGTAGGCTAAGTTGAGTGTTGCGCTTGCCTGAAGTTTTGTGAAAACTCGGGCCGTTAAAATGATTTTTTTGAGACGCTGTTCGAAAACCCCTCCGCGCCCTTTACTAAAAACAGCTGGAATGTGGCAACAAAGCTAAATTTTGAATAAAATGACTTTTGGGTTGTGGTCAGGACACTATAGCGCACATTTGGTAAAAACTTCAGCTAAATCAAAAATTGCCATTTTCCCTGTCTCTTAAAAACCCACTCTTTAAGCAATTGTCAAAACGTAACTAATCTAAAATATACCATTTTGAAACCAAAGATGTATTGGGTGGGTTGAACGCCAGATAAAAAGCACAATGAGGGATAATTTTATTCATGGGAAGACACAAAATGGGGGCCAATTTTCTTGATGCGGCAGTGCCAGAGAGACATTTATTTTCATTTACGTTTTATGCGGCAGTGCCTGAGAAACGTTATTTTTATGTATATTGACTTAATCCTGTGTAAAGTGCAGGAGGTGTTTTGTGTCATTCATAAAGCACAAATTTATTCTTACAATAAGTAGGCTATGTTTCTTATGAAATGAGTGATCAAATCATTGCATGTTAAATTGCGTGTTCTTTCATCGCGTAGTTTGCTTATTGCTACAAATACAAAAAAATGCTATTTATCAAAACATAGTAGGCCTATAAGAACATTAGTCCTGAAGCTTTCAGACCTGATAGGACGACTTAAAGTAAAAATATTATTTTACATTATTTTATCTATCTAGATTGTGTCTTCAAACAAGCAAATAACCGATTCGACATGCTGTTCACATCATAAAATTCCTTCTTTCCAAAGCTAAGACGATAGTTATTTTTTTTCCCAGTTCATTACATGTCTTTTTTAGGTACGTTGGGTTGACTATGATCATGCTTCACAAATCTCACTCAATTAGCAGTTGCCATTTGGCCAGAACTGTATACTTTACATTGATACAAATCCCTTTTGTATTTTCTACTCTGAACATAGGCAAATTTTTAGATTTTAATTTTTTACATTGCTCAGACGCAAAATTCCAAAAGACACTGCACCATTGCTGAAATATTGATTATATCTGATACCCCTCCAAATGCTGGACAGATACAGCAAACCGTTCTTTTCTAGCTTGGCTAGTATGGTCACTGTTTTGGCGAGCAGAAATGGAACTGCCCATTTTTGTTTGCCATTTGGTGACTGGTGACTGACATTTGTGAAGGTTGACAATGACCTTGGATGTCCAAGTACATATGAATTGATTAAACTCACAAGCACTTATTTGCCAAAACCTATTAACCATTTGGAAAGCCTTGGGCCAACCATAATTTAATGTCTTAAAATGATCAGGTATTCAAAAGTTAATGCATTTCTTAAGCCTTGTCTGCTTTTTGTGCTAAATTCACTATAGATATTTCAAAAAAATTCAGATTAAATCCAAATTAAAAAAGACCAGATTATTTCATAGAACATAAAGACTTAACCTACAGCACTTTTGGTTAAAAAATTTGAGACGAAAAAATAGATCTAGTTAAAAATTAGCATGTCAGCTTTACCACTTCTACCACTTCTACTAAAAAAACCAAATTCATAAATAAAATGAAGGTTTGGTTTTTTATTCCATTTCTTTTAGGTAAACTTGTTACACTTAAAATAAGCTTCTTATTGTTGACAATCACAGTTTTCCAACCTTAAGAACGGTAAAAGGGTGTTAAAAAGTTCTATCTTAGCTGTAAAAAAATAACACAGTACTCATGATTTATTTAATGGTTTTTTTTGGTTTTTTTTTCATCAGCGGAAATTTGGCCGGAAAGTACTTAGAATAAGATAATTTTTGCATCAGATCAGTTGGTTCTTGCACAAAAATGTTCTCCATACTATCCAGTGAAATCTGCAGCAAATGTTTGGCACTTCAAATTCAATCACTTTATTCTACTTTCTAAACGAAACACATGACGAAACGAAAAAATCACAAGTGTAGGCAAGCAGTTGCCCAACCCAAGTACGTTAGGCCTAATCTCTGACGCCATCAAGGCCTGCACTGAACGCACGTTGACGACTTGACGTGTAGCTTTTCGTTCAGCACAACATTTGAAAGGACACTTTTCTAGTCATCAGCACTCTTACCTTCTAGTGTAAAGATTTCTTTAATAATTAATGATCAGTTCAGGGAATAAGCCTAATAACAGCTTACCCAAGCTAGGAGTAGGATCGTTTTGACTCGGAAAATGCTGTTCGTCCGACATTGCAGGCCCGACGAACGACGATAGCTTACTTGTTGTCATGCTCTGGTCTTGCACTAAACGATAGCAAAGCTACAAAAATTCCACGATCGTTGTTGCACTTTTCATAAAATCACTGAAATAGATGTTTACTTCTGTGCAGCACAGTTTTCGCATCGGTGCGTTATTTTTTGCCAACCGTGTACACCTTTCAGCCACTCTTCCCTTCCCGATTTGAATAACGTGCCTCTGTGCGTGCTGTTTACTGTTCAGCGGTAATCACGTGATCAGCTACAGCGAATAGCTGATCGCGTTTCGCTGTCACATCGCGTGACTCAAGGGCCTCAGGGTCTTTTTTATCCAATATGGCTTTAGACTCGTAGCTTATACTTGCGGCTTTTTTATGTTGGTTTCGTTCCTTTTTTTTATGCTTTCGTTCCGTTTTGTATTGCTCACAGTATTGCCTAGGGGTACGGAATGGATGTTGGACCCTCAGGGTTGGAAGCCCTGTTTCGTCAGTGGGTAACCCCGTAGGTGGTTCTGTTTGCACTACAACAATCAGCTCTCATGTTTTGTGTCCCCGTTCCCGGATGGAGGGCCTGGGCAACGGACACACTGTCAATCAGCTGGGAAGGTCTAAATGCGTACCTTCTGTGGAAAATGATCAACAAGTTGAGAGTGGCCAAAGGGAAATTCATCCTAGTAGTCACCTGTTGGCCAGCGCCTCCATGGTTCCCAGAGTTGATGGAGCTGGAAAAGACGGATCCATTCCTTTGCCAATCACCAGCATCGGGGGAGGACCCTGCACCAAAACCCTTCCATGCTGAATCTTCAAGGGTGGAAACTCTAAGGAAGAATTTGGGGAGGGAGGGATTTAAGACGGAAGTGGCATCCAGGATTACGAAGTGTTTGAGGGAGTCCTCGCAACGTAACTACAATGCCGAATGGAAAAAGTGGTTCGAGTGGTGTGTAAAGTCGGACTGCGACCCATGCAACCAGGACCTACGAATGCTGACAGCTTTCTTTGAAGAGCTTTTTGTCAAAGGTTGTCCCCAAGGGCTATCGTTCGTGTTGACATGCGTTGGGGATCCAAAGACTGTTTTCCAATGTGGTGGTTTCCAAACAGATGACAGCCCGTGAAAGTGGGAGACCAAGACAAACGAAATTGTTCCCCACATGGAATCTGCCGTTGGGGCTGCAAAGTCTAATGGGCGCCCCATATGAGCCAGCTAGAAATGCGTCCATTCTATTTCTATCCCAGAATACTGTATTCCTAGTCGCTTTAGCCTCGGCAGCACGCCAAAGTGAGTTGGCAGCCTTCACCAAGGATGAGGGTCATATTAGTTTTGCCAAAGACTGGTCGGACTGGTCTGACTGGTCGGAGGTATTTTTGACGTTTTCGGCCCATGTCGGAGCAAAAAATTGCTGTTCGAATTAAGGCTCTAAAAGAGTGTGGACAAACACGAAAAGAGCTATGCGGTGCGGTTCTACCTATCCAAAACAGAAAGTAAGAAGGAGAACTGCAATTGCATAACAAGCCAACTCCACTGTTTTTTGATGTGGACTCAAACAGTGGTGAAATTATAGATAAGGGCGTGCCTAGGATCTGGGCCGTGATTAAAAGAGCATACTTGAACGGACAGGATCACGGGGATCTCCCTGCTATAGTTAGAGCACACGAGCTTCGCGCATTAGCCGCATCATGGGCGTTGGGATGAGGTGATCACAGTGTGCTCATGGAATAGCAGTACCACCTTCATCAAACTCTACCGGATGGGGTCACCCTTAGTGTAGACTGGGGACGCCCGGGCGGAGGCACACACTGGTGAATGAACTATAGTGCTGACTCAGACTGAGGGAGTCACCTCGAGTGTAGACTAGGGACACCCAGTCAACTAAGCACGCCAGTGAAGTAACTGGAAGAGGAGACGAGACCAACTGTGTAGAAGTGGTAAGTTGACTTATTCCATGTTAAAACAGTAGTAGGCAAGCTCTCCCGGGTTCAGTGAGGTTTTTCCCCACCGCCTGAATGACAAATTCAGCATAATTACTGAAGTAAGTATTTGCAGGTAGTAAGAAACGATAATTTTAAAATGTAAAATTAGTTTTTACTAACCTAAATACTTACTTCAGTAAGAACCCGCCCGCCTCCCCGCATTCACTGAAAGGAGAGTTCAAAATGTGATAAGGGGAACAAACAAAATGGCGGCCTCCTAGTTAGGAGTAGCAGCGCCCCTGGCGGGAGAGGAGAGAAAGTTTGGATACAAGCTAAAAAAAGGGAGTTTTTTAGTTGATAAATGAGCAGTGATAGCGTAAAATGATGATAGCGTAAAATGAAACCACCATAAAAAAGCTGTAAAATAATATTTCACATAAGCTGGTAAAATTGGTACTAATACAGTAAAACTCTGAAAATGACCTTAAAGATTAATTATTGTATTGTAGTGGAAGTGGTAATGAAACCGTTTTTGGCAATTTTGCAATGGCTCTTGCATTGGAAAGTTTTTACAAAAAGTCGTTGTAAAATATTTTTTTCGGGGAGGAGGGGGAATTTTACGCTTTAGGTAATGTAATGTAGGACTTCAACAAAAAAGTTTTGAAGAAATAACTTAAATTTAGTTTTCAAGGATTTTTATGGTCCTTAGACCAGTTCGATTTTTTTTTGAGAGGGGTTGCGCTCCTTCTACCCCCCCCCCCCCACTTCCTCTCCCTATTTATTTCATTCTTATAATTTATTAACTACAAAGTACCTTAAAATATCGCAGGGTCTTAAAACTGGTACTTTTAAAACCATGATAATGCTGATTTATTTATGTATGTTTGGATCATGAACACAGGGGAGCAGGGGGCACCCCCTCTCCTTTCAGATTGCCATCACGGCAAAGTGCCCTTTTCTTTACAAAATGACCAACATTTACTGGAGCGGGGGTGTAAAAGTGCCCAAAAAAGTTGCAAAAACGGCTAAAAGGGGGTGCAAAGAGGGGCAGAAAAGGGTAAAATCTCAGAAAAGGGTACAAACACCAAAAAATAGTCCCCAGAAAAAAAGTAATCTGTCCCTGCCCTCTTGGGGACCTGTGCACGTGTATCTATGTAGGGCTTGAAAAACCTTAAAGCTTTTATAATTATTATCTTTTAAGTGATAACGATTCAGTTTTTTTTTTGGCAATTTTTCAGTGTCTCTTACATTGAGAAGTATTTAAACTTTACAAACAGTTAAATACACACGGATGCAAACCTATTTACGTTGCCTTTTGTACTTAAATGTCAAGACTGCCTGAGCAGGGAATTGAACCCACGACCATTGAAACCAAAGGCCGAAGTTCTACCGCTGAGCCTTACTGACAGGACCAAAAAGCCATGTCAGTACGGTTCAGCAGTATACAACTTCGGCCTTTGGTTTCAAAGGTTGTGGGTTCAATTTTCCACTCAGGCAGTCTGACACACAATCCAAAAGGCTACATAGATAGGTTTGGATCCGTATTTATTTGACCCTCCTTGAGCCATTTGGGTTTCCGTCCTGGTTAATTACAATAGTGGCGTAAAGAAATAATATTTTACGGGGGGAGGGGGAGACGTACGACCACTTTATTTTGCACAATTTTTTTTGCATTACGCAATGTAGTGTATGACTTCAACAACAAAAAGTTTTGAAGAAAATGGCGAGTAAATAGTGTTTTCCAAGATTTTTGTGCCCCTACACTGGCTCGTTTTTTTTTTTGAGGGGGGAAGGTATAGTCTGTCTTCTAGTTATTTGTCGAAGGTTTAAGTACTAAATTATTACTTGAAAAGAAGCTTGAATTTCTGAATTTACATCATATTGTAGTAAGCCAATTTTTTGTCAATCTCAATGTCTCAGTAAAATCAGTTCTTGCACGAATGTTAACAACTACCGTGTTTTTAGGAAAATATATTTTTGTTCCATTCTGTCACTACTACAGTTGGTTTTATAACCCAATGATGCATTTTTTGACCATGATTAATCCATTTAAATGGCCAAGGTAATAGGTGAGACTACCATTCTCCTTCAGCAGCTGTTGGATTTAATCTGGCCTGCTCTGGACATATCAGGCCCCTACAGTGAAGGAGGTTTGCTCCTCCCCTTCCTTACTAGACTTCTTTCACATTCAAAAATGTCCACTCTAAGTCCAAAATTTAGTCGGTACAACACTATGTTCATTATTTTGCTTATTCAAGACTCCTAAAATGTGTTTTAAAAAATAAACACTGCTGCAACCTTGCTAAAACGAAAATTACTTATAGTCTTTGCCCCCCCCCCCCCCCCCAAAAAAAAAAGATTAAAATTCTGTAAGCAGTCATAGGTATAGCGCTGCATGATGTGCCTAAGTTGTGTGAAATTTGGTGTTCAGTATATGCGATTCATAGGTCTTTTGTAGTATGTAGGAAATTACAATATTTGTAACAGCAGGATTCTTGATGAGAGCATTGTCTAGTTCGAAAGTACCAAACTTCTTGCAGCACCCTGTGAAACCCTAAAATTGTAAAATTATTAAAAAGCATTTTGGAGGAGGGTGACGGCTTGACACCAAGCAGGAGCCGGCCGAATTCCCCTGCATTTCTTTTAGCAAACAGTGAATAAAATAATGATAATAACGTAAAAAAACGTTTACCCAATACCCATGCACGAGCAAGATCTTGACAGGTCAGTTAAGATCTTGCGTGTGGGGCCAACCATCCAAGATCTTAGAAAGTCTGATAAGATCTTGATTGTGTTAACCCTTTAAGGACTGCATGCGCGCTAAGAACTTATAACTGACTTGTAGAAAAAATATCGCAGCACCTCACCCAGTTGTTTCATTTTTTAATGATCTGGTTTTCATATCTCAGTTTAAATTTTACTGTAATTGGCTGGAAGTTTTCGATATGACTTGTGGAAGAGCTGTAAACAATGATTATACAGCGGGCGCATTCGGGGGCACCCGTCCTTAAAGGGTTAAGCAAGATCTTGCCTTCTTGCCAAGATTACCTTGCCTTCTTGCCTTCTTGTAAGATCTTAGCCAAGATGCTGACTTGGGTCATAACATCAGGATAGTCAGGGCTGATGACTAACTTATAAGTGCAACACAATTGTGAGCATAATTGTGTGCCTAGGTTGGTTGTTATCTAGAATTGTTTAACTTTGGTGGGTGGCCTTTCGCATTGAGAGGTAGTTGTACTACATGAGGAGTGTGCCATTTAAGCTTTAAAGCTGTTTTTGGTTGTTGGTATCTGGTTGTATTGAAAACCAGATTGTAAGCTTAAATTAGTTGGATTCATTATAATCTCATTTTGTAGCTACTTGTGTCATAAGGTAGGTTAAATTAAAATGTTACTTGGGAAAGTCAAGTTTAAAATTGTACATTTTAAGCTGTTTACAAATTAAAAGATTTACATTGAAGTGCTTGTTAAAAGATTTAAAACCTGGTGAGTTTTAAAAGATTTAAATGTAAAGCAACTTCATACGTACCTAAAAGATTTAATTATGTGAAAGCTAAGTGGTTTAAAAGATTTGGATTGTGGTACAATTTAAAAAATTGTTTTAAAAGTTTTAAAGTTTTAAAAAAATTTAAAAAGATTTGCTAAAGCGACTGCATATCTAAAAGATCTAACATGTGTAACTTGCTAGGCTTAAAAGATTTAAATGGTGGTGCTAATGAAAACCTTTGAAACCTTGAAACCTTGAAACCTTGTGAGTTTTAAAATGATTTAATAAGGTGACTGCTCATTTGAAGATTTAAATACTGGCTGGGGTAGGACACGTTTTTGAGTCCCACAACAAGCTTAGTGGCACGTCTCTGGACACGTTCCAGCTTGTTACGGTCCTCTTCAAAACAAACCCACGTGCATAAGGCTTGGCTAAGGCTTGGCCTGCATACTCCAGAACGCTACGAACTTTGCTGCGGTACAGCATGAGGAAGGTCTTCCTTGGTAGGGTAGAGAAGGTGGTCCGGATGATGGCGAGGGCCCCATAAGCCTTAGCCACGGCAGCCTGAATGTGTTTGGAGAAATTCAGGTCGCGGTCAATGACGATGCCAAGATCTCGTTGTGAACTCTTTTCTGTCATTGGAGTTCCTGGGTTAAGGCGATAGTCAGCCTGGTGATGTTGGGTGCCAAACCTCAGAACTGCACACTTACTCCAGACCTGGCTGGATATGGCCAGATCTGACTAGATACAGCCAGATCTGGCTGGATATGGCCAGATCTGGCTAGATATGGCCAGACCTGGCTGGATACGGCCAGATCTGGCTGGATACGGCCAGATCTGGCTGGATACGGCCAGATCTGGCTGGATACGGACATATCTAGCTGGATACGACCAGATCTGGCTGGATATGGCCAGACCTGGCTGGATATGGCCAGATCTGGCCATAACAGGCTATATCTAAAATTGGCCCAGATCCAGTTATGGCCATATTCAGCCAGACCTGGTCATAACTGGCTATATCTAAAATTGGCCCAGTTCTGGCTGGAACTAGCACGATCCTTTCGGAACTTGCTATACCTGGGGAGCTGACAAGATCTCTTCAGTTCTGAAAATTTTAAAAAGTCAAAAAGTGCGCAAACATTTACTTCTTAGTGAATAGGCTAGTATTCCTTTAACGATGCATGAGCTGATATTTTTGCCTCTCATAACAACAGGTATCCCTAAAATGTTGTGTCTGTTTGTTGGCGCACTTTTATTTTTTATGGCAACTCTTTTTATTAGAAACTTGTGTTGTCCTAGATCATTATCACTAGGCTACGTTTTTTTTTATTAGCATCCGATGTTTTAAAAATTTACTTTTTAATTTGGCAATTAAAAGGTTTGGTTTAGCAACGAATGGTGATCGTGTAAAGGAAAATATTAATCCATACCAATATACAGTATGCTAATTTTAAATTAGTCGCTTTGTGACGAACAGAAAGTTTGTCCGAGTTGGGGTAGGCGGAAAATAATGTTCTAATACTGCCATCAGTTAATAAAAAAAGAAACAGTGGCAACATTACTTGCTAGGTCTATAATATGTATGAAGCAAGGTAGCCTAACAATTAGCATGATTGTTTCATGTGCACAAGGTCCCTGGTTCAGGTCAGACGTCAGCAACCCTGGCATTTTCAGGAAAGGTTCCTTGATACGTTGTGTTCATGTCAATTATGGGACATAAAACATGCAGGAACTGCAAATTGAAATTACCTAGCAAAATTATCCCTCATCACACCTTCTGGCACCATGGCTTCGGCTGGGGAAGCGATGCCCTTGTTGCTCTTGGATTGGCATCGTTTACTTTCATCCCAAACTAGGAACCGTTCGAGCATATGCTATCCTTTTTACAAACCGTACTTTTTTGTTTGTCTACTACCAGTGTACATAAGGCTAAACAAAAGAAATGGTTTGGTTTGCGTTACCCGACTGACCCTATTTTTACGAGCGACCTTAAAACATTTTTTCTTTCTAAAGAAAAAAAATCCTCCCTTATTTGGAACTCCAGCCTACTACACAAAAATGGGTCAAATACTTCCTGGAAAAAGGGAAAATGTTGCTCCATGAACACGAATGAATGAAAAAATAATAAATTACATTTTTTGAAGTAACATTTTCTGATTTAATAACCAAAAAAAAATGATAAAAAACTACCAACCGACCCTATTTTTTTTTCACAGTGTAACGCAAACCAAACAATTTTTTTTTTTTTGGTCTAACTAAAACTTGTTAGGGAACTAGCCTATACAAAAAGATTTGGCAAAGACTTTAGCTACTTGCATTGGTTTAATATTTTTGCTGTTGGCGTGCTGAGTATCGGTATTTAAAAAGTGGTATTGGAACCTGGCCACGTAAACATGGTTTTTCAATCGTTTTTCTTAAACATTCAGTGTGGGGAGGTTAGTTTTATTTTGTTCATGACGGGCATTTCTTGCCAAGTAACCTGGGAAATATTTAAGCTTCCAACTAGACATCAGCAGCTTTCAAACACTGTCCGAACATGTTTAAAATGGTGTAGCCTAGGCCTATTCGAATGTCAAAATAGATAAAATTTTGGTAAAGTTAACCTACTCCAATACCACTTTTTAAAACTGGTACGCGTAGTAGGCTAGGCTATCGATAAAAAAGATCCTATACCAAGGCTTTAACATGTCAGCAACATAAAATAAAACGATGCAAAATAGCATGTTTTTTTCTTAAATAGGAGCAGTTATGCGTTCTTGCCTAAAAAAAATAAAGTTTAGTTACCAAACCTTCCTCCATGGTGACATGCAAGTGACAGAATAAAGGTCTTATCAGCCGTCCCTATAATTTTCCAGCCCATACGATGAAGCTAAAAATTACGCTACTGCGTATATAAACTGCGAAACAAAGATTGAACTTCCTAAAATTGGGTTTGTCTTTTTAAAAATACACGATTTTGTGAAATTTTCCTGAAAAGAAAAAAAAATAGGCCTAGTAAAAAAAATTACGCTATCGATTATCGACCTACACTAGTTTTCATAATGTTACGGCAACCAAACTTCTTTTTCTTAGGCAACAGTTCAACTATGCTAAATATGATAGAATATTTTTTTTAATTGGCTAGGCCTAATTACAATGGTTTTTTTTTCAATTGAAAAATAGTCTTCGTTAACCAAACCCGGTTGCAAACCAAGCATTAAAGCAAATTAGAATTGTTCTAGGCCTAGCCTACTAATTTCAAAAAGCCAACAAAAAAAAAAGACCTCAGAAGTAGCTTAAACCAACAGAAAACTACTAACTAGATAGGCTATAATGTTAGCTAGTTGTAAAAGTAAAATGTATGTAGCTTGCTTTCATGGTTCCTTCCAGTGGTGCGACTCAGCTGGTGTGTACCTGCCCCACTGTAAATACCACCATACCTCATAACAGGACAACGTACCCATCTGAAGGGGCTTGTTTTTGGTTCGAAGGAATGTTGCTCCATGAAATAGCATATACAGTATAGTAGTAAAAAAGGTGGCTTAATCTTACTCTACTGCTCTAGGTTAGTTTTTATGTACATTTTGGCTGTTGGCTCATTTCGTACTTGCTTTCCAAGTGCATATAGTCAATGTTTTTGTAGATTGACATCACCGTCATTTTATTTTGGTTTTTGGACAATACTTGCACAGCAGGGGTTGTTGGAAAACCAAATATCAAGTAACACCCTAGTTTAATAGTTCCAGACGAATTTCCAGTGACCATTTACTGGCACCTTCTTCAAGCGAAACCCCGAATTCTACTCGCAACAATTCCAATAAACAGGACGTTTCTTTGAGCTACTGCAAACAGAATTCTGCGCTCGGTCTGAAGAAGGTGGCAGTAAAGTCACTAAAAATTTGCCAGTAATTTACTATTGCACGATATTTGGTATTGCGTGAGTGCGAGTATAGTCAATATTCATCGACAATATCTGTTGTGAACTCATATCTTCAGGGTTTTCAAGCCTTCCCCCACACACCAAAAGTGTGTGTTAGTGTAAGTACATTAAGGGCCCCCGCGCACTAGGCAGCCAAAAAATATGGCGATGTGCTGCGCGGCCACTTCCGTTTTCCCTTGATAATTCTCGATCACGTGGTGAAAAATGAAGGCGGTCGCCTGCACGCTGCCCGGGATCCCAGTGGTCGTTGCGCCCTGGTTACGTTCTCATTGGCTGCAGCGACCTGGTTGCCTAGTGCGAGGGGGCTCTACGTATGCTTCAGATTAGGTGGTTTCATAGTTTCAAATATAGCCTATGTGGGATAATAATCAAAACTGATCTCGGGCAGCATAAAAAACTTTAGCTTGGTTTCATTTCGCAAACTTCAATTCAATAGACTAAATGATTTTTTTTAAATGCATTTCTTAAAACAAATTTCGACATCCACGCTTTCTTATGCAATCTTTCACATGAATTTTGGCAAATAATGCATAGTACAAATTAGGTCTTAATAAAAAAAAAATGCTTGCTTCCGGTATTGGGTGGGGGGGGGGGAATTTATGTCCTCTAAAAACTTATCACCACTTTGTTTCTTACTTTACGTAAAACAGTGATAAAAGTGAAAAATGGTTAAAATGGAGAGAAATGTTTAGAAAAAAAAACCTTTCAGTAAGGTTTTCATTTAAGGATTTTACCACTTTGGCTCGTATTTTTTTGCAGGGTAGCTTTTCTCT
The DNA here is from genome assembly GCA_023313725.1 of Lithobius niger. Classification (NCBI taxonomy): domain Eukaryota; kingdom Metazoa; phylum Arthropoda; class Chilopoda; order Lithobiomorpha; family Lithobiidae; genus Lithobius; species Lithobius niger. The sequence continues at coordinate 50,112 of JAHWFP010129261.1, read as the reverse complement.
CCCCCCACCACCCCTGGTATCATGAATATCGGCTAAATAGTGGGCCTCGCCACCCAAACAAGTAAAAAAAAACTACTAAGATAAGCCCAGTAAAAAAAAAAGCCAAGCCTGTAGGGAACAAAACTCCAATTACACTGTGGCCAAAAGTGAAGAATTTATTATTTAAAAGTATTATTTCGAAGTCAAAGAGGAGGAACTTTTTAAGTCAAACAGAATTTTTTATGTTCCTCAAAATAAAATAAAAATGACACCAGATTGAACTAAATTCTTTCATTTCCATTTCTCAAAATACGCACATTTTATGAATTACTGTATATCATACACGAATATTATCATGTCGGTACCACAAGTGAATGATGCACTGATTTATCACTTTAACCTCTCTTACGATTACCTAGATTACCAGTAATGCGGCGTAAAGTTTTTCCAATTCATAAAGATGTATGCAGCTAGCATCTCACAGCTAGTCCAAGCACAGTAGTATCTTAAAGTAATTACATTGATCAAATAAAACACACAAGAAAACGATAACTGTATTAGATCTGTCGGTCACTTAGCCACACAGTTCAGCCATCCATTCTACTCCCGGTATTGCGAGGTCGGTCAAGGTCAAAGCCAGCCAGCATGGAGAACACACTATGACACGGCGATGTATGATTATCGCGTGCCACACAGAACGTCCTCATCGTTCGTCGAAAGGTAGTGTTTGGTCATCAGCAGACCTTTAAACACAACTCACCTTTCGGATACATTCTTATGCCAAAAGAAATCGTATGCACTGCTTCAGAAATTCACAGCAACTGCAGCATCACAGGGCTTCGGATTTTGGATCAGCCATTTTGGATCAGCAACTCCTCCAAGTTTTAAAAGCAAAGACAGCTAGGATTGGGTACTAAGGGTCACGTGATCCGTATTTGAGCAATCGGATTAGTTAACCCAACAGCAGGTAGGCCAACGTTTATATGGCCTTTTCACCGCACCTGCGCACACACACGCAGCTTTCAAAATTCCGAAGTCGGTTTCCTATAGCTACCATGGAAACTATTTAAAACTTTTAACGACTATTATTTTAAACCATCAAATTATATTCACTTCAGTCTTCTGATTAATGCTACTAGTTTAAATGAATAACAAGCGATACTTGCATTTGTAAAAAAAAAAAATACTATAATTACAAAAGCTAATTTGCGGCCAATTTTTTTTAGTTTTGCTGACACGTTTTTGACTGCATTACAGCCTTTCAGACAGTAAATTATTGCTCGTTACTAGTTAAGGCTGAGCGAGCGAATCTGGCCATGCCAGTTGTTCACAAGGCCGGATTTAGGGGGGTGCTTTGGGTGCTGCACCGGGCCACATACCTTACGGGAATCTCTCGGTCACAGAGTAATAAAATAAGGTACTATTTTAAATACATATTTTTTTACTTTTACTGTTTTTACAAAAGAAATTGTTCAAAAAAACAACTTTTTTTATGGGACTGGCGGAGGGGGGGGGGGGAAAATCTTAAGCACTAAGCCTCTACGAGGTTTAATCACCGGCCCTGGTTGTTAATCCAGTGAGAATTCGTGACTTGGCCAGATCTGGCAATTCATCCATATCTGGGAACTCTTGACCTGGCCAAATCAGGAACATCCAGAACTGGCAGTTGCCATATCTAGGATGTCCTGATATGGACAGATCTGGCAGCTACCTATCTGGGCCAGAGCTGGACTTTTCGTAAGGGTAAAACTGACGCCAAATGCTAGTTAATGGCTGCGGTTTTTGACTCGCATATATACCAGCTAGAAAACTCATCGTATTCGTTACGATTTTCATATTTTAACCTTACGCTTTATAATTTTTTAGGCTAGTATATTATAATTTTTCTTCGGCGATCTATTGGCATTAATAATATTCATTTTTACCGTATTAGTCTTTTAGTTTTTCAATCTCATGGTAACTATTAGCAGTTAGTTTTAATGTCAGGTTACAGGCTTCGTGCGAAAACAGTAGCCGTATTATCCACAAAAGCTCTAGGGCTATTACTACTGATTATATTCATATTTTATATGCTTAAAGCTACATTCCTCCCCGTGGCTTTTCTGTATGGCTCAGTTTTGCAACATTACTTCAGACGCGTGTAAATATTGCAAAGGCATTCATTTTCTTATTTTTACCATCGTGAGAAACTGTTTTGTTTCATTCACTCAAACCTATGTAAATGTTGCAAAAGCTATTTTGTGCAGGATGCTCAAATATAGTGTGAAGTTTATTTCCTTTTAAGCGCCTTTTAACACTAATCCAAAGCAAGATTCAGCAAAAGATCAACACCAAACGTTGGAGAAAGTCCAACACAACAGTCAACCGATTGTAACTTTCTCAAAAGTAAGTTTTGTTAAGTCAATAATGACAGAAGTAGTAGTATCGAAAAAAAACAAATCACAAGGTAAAGGTAAACAAAGCAAGCTGTCTGCATTAAAGACTGGCCTTGTGAGGAAACACGATACACTAATCTGAGATAGAAAGAAAAGACAACTTTCCCGACTGGGGCTCGAACCCAGAAGTTCCCATTTAGTAGCTGAGCGCTCTAACCACTGCGCTACTGGGGTGGGTCCTAGTTCAGTGGTTAGAGTGCCCGGCTAGTAAATGGGAAGTCCTGGGGCAGTTGTCTTTTCTTTCTTTCTCAGACTAGTGTATTGTGTATCCTCACAAGGCCAGTATTTAATGCAGACTGCTTGCTTCGTTTAAGAAGTATTGCTTACATGCATAAGGGGTTAGCTTCGTTAATGTCTACCATATTTTCACTAAATACGAAACCTTAAAAATTCATCCAACACATGGTCTACAGAAGCCAGATAAGACATTGCACTACCAGAATTTGCTTCAACTTCTAGGGCTCTGCCCCGGACCCCGCTGGGGGATCTCACAGCGCTCCCCCAGTCCCCCTAGCTGATTTCGTTGTGCCATACCACTTTTAATTTGCTTCCTACGGCCCTGACTGTCATTAACTGCTGTGAGAAACCAACTGGAATGTTATCTAATGGGTAATAACTTACTATGTCAGGTTGGTTTCCTGAGTTAGTGGAAACGTCATTTTTTTGAGGAAGGTGCATTTTAATTCCTATTGTAATGTGTGAGCAAGTAACAGGCCTGTACAAGCTTTTCACACAGCATGGGAGTACTGAACATCTGGGTTTTGCACAGGTTAATATTGTGCATGTTGAATGTTGTCCTATTCCTAATTAGTGCTAAAATGCACAAGTTTGTAGCATTGTTTAAGGTTGGTTGAAAACCTGCTGTTTAAAGTGTAGGCTACCGTTAAAATCATTGTGTTAAAACCAACAAATGTTATCATGTTGGTTTGTAATATCATTTATCAGTAGGGGTTTTTAAATAATAAAACTAGCATTCCATATTGATGTACTGAAATAGCATTAGGCTAATCAATTTTATGCATTGAAACTACTTATTAACTCCTAATTGACTGCTAAATAAAGTGTGCTTGAAAATTTTTCGACTGGCAGTTGATTTTAAGTATTTGACTTACATATTTACTGTTGCCCTAATGGCAACTTGCCACAACTAAATAAGGTAACAAACAATGTCGAGTGCGGTAACAAGTGAGGTTTAATTACAGTACACCAGTATTTATAATCTTACATGGTCACATGATTGGTTTCTTAAACAATAAGCAGCAGGTACACTTTAAGGAGCAAATCAGATGATAGTACAATACAAGTGCTATACTTACACATCGAGCAGTTGTGTGCACGAAAGGTGCACACACTAATACCAGGTACAGACCAATGCCCCACCCCCACCCCCATTAATGGATCAAGTTCTTTATATAAATTCTACTGGTCCATCCTGACAATAATGGTTTATTTTGGGGCAATTGTTCACTAAAATAAATCATTACAGTGGTTTCTAAGTGCGATTTAATTACCTAAAAATTTCTGGAGACAAAATAGTAGAATTTTTCTAAAACATTTCAGTTGTGTTTGGACAATTTATTTTGAAATAATGGCATTTTATGTTGTTTAAATTTGAATTTTAGTTGAAAATAAGTTTTCAAGAGAAATAACGATCATAGCTTGAAATTTAAGGATTGCTAGTTGTTTACAAACAGTTTTGCACTAAGATTGCGGGAAAATTTAGTAGCCTACCTTCACAAGGCATAGCGGTTACAAGCTTTTTTGGAAAACAACATTGTTGATTTTGTTGGAGTTTAGTGTTTATTTTGTGGTAAATAACAGATTGGCATATTGGCTATTGCAAAGTATTTTCAGTGTTGCATATTATGTGTGTTTAAAGGAAAACTACATTTAAAGGACCCATATAATCTTTTTTTAAACCAGAAATTGGACATTTGGTGATTTTTGGCTAATTTGTAGGCCTAAATCAAGTGTTATTTAGACTAGTTTATTTTCCACTATAGGAAAAATTATTTGTGGTAGTGTTTCATGACCTACACCATATTATTGCCCTTATCAGTGTGCTATATAAGCTTATTATTTTCCATATTTAAAGGAATTTTCAGTATTTTAAGTGCAAATTAAAGTGATTTTTTTTGTATGTACTAGTTTGGAGTTAAAATAAGGCTTATAACTAAATATTAGCTTAAAATCTAGTATTAAATTATGCCTAAAACTAGACAAAATAGTGCTAGAGGCACTGGGCAGTTTTCTTCAAGGGCTAGACCAATTAGAAAACCCTCAAATTGCTTTGATTTTGTACAATTCACTGATGGTTCAGTCAGCACCCCAAATTTGGATAATACCAACACTACTCCAGACGAATCTGATTCAGAATCAGACCATACTATCGATACTATAGATCTGGGGTCCCCAAACTTTTCATATCGAGGGCCATATGGCACAGTTGCTCATCTTTCGTGGGCCGAATTTTTCCTCATCTGGTCCTATTGGGTTTGTTAGTGCCCATGCAACTCCCCCCCCCCTACCGTGTAGTGTGGCGTGATCTTACCCCAATAACAAACATTGTTTTGTTTTGGTAAAATAAGATAACAGCATTTTTTCATCCCCCCCTCCCCAAAGTTACAGTTTTTCCTCACTAAACCCTCATTCCCCATGAATCATTGTTTGAAACTGGACTTACTCCTCATGCAATTTAAAAGTGAAAACTCCAATGCACAGTAGAGCATGCAAATGGTCATCAGCCATTCCTGAACGAAGTTGAGATGTTCCTAGTTTCCAAAAAAAATGACCTTCGCTTCACTCAGGGAAAAGAAAAATAAACCCTCAAAAGGATAAACTGAAAAATCGCATTTAATGAAAATAGCACCGGGCCGTGGTGCTATAATTTCCACCACTTAGACGAGATCAGTCTCGTTCAGCAAGTCAAATCGAAATAGAGGCAACTCTAGGAATAGAACGCGTTCTAGATCCCCACACAATAATCGTGTACCACGGGATTCTCAGGTACCGAAAAATTCTCAGAACACCCCGAACAACTCTCAAGTACCATTGAATTCTCAGGTTCAGTTCAACCCAAATTTGCCATCAAATTCAAATGTGCCGTGAAATTCAAACATTTCATTAAGTCTAGCAGCACCACTAAACCCTCATGTGCCATCCCATTCCCAAATGCAAAATAATGCTCAAATGCCAGTTAACGTTCAAATACCTTTAAATACTCAATCGCACAAGCAGTCTTAAGTTCCACTCACCCCAAATGTAGTAGTAAATTCTCAAATTCCACCAGGTAATTATACACCGTTAAATGTCACGCCAAATCATAGTAACGGACAGCAGTCAAATAGCGTAGGCATACATTTGGTTCAAAGAATTTTAGACCATACTTTGGCTACATGTTTACAAGCAAATAATGACAACGCTAGGCTAGCGAGTGAAAGTCAACTCGAAGTGTTAAAACTATTGCAGAGTCATTTTAAGTCATTCAAAATAGGGATCCACAGGAGAAATCTAGACTTTGGGAAGAACTACATGCATCAAAAAAATCAATTTTGTCTTTTTCAGGTGACGATTCACTAGATATTTTCACATTTTCACTAATGGTAGAAAATGTACGTACCCTTGATCTACATTAAAAGATAACGAGCTGATTTCAGTTGCATGCAGCAACTGCACGGGAGAAGTAGCAATTTTCCTAGCTATGAATCCCCACATTGCTAAATCTCAAAGTTGGTTAGCATTTAAGGAAAGTTTAATCGATAGATTTGGTTGTGGAGGTGAAATTATAACCCCATATTTGTTTCACGCCATTTGTTTAAACGAAGGTGAAACTATCGAAGCATTTTCAGCCAGGTTAGAGAAAATGGCTTCACAACTTAAACCTACAGATACCCCAGCCCAAAGGGAATTTAAACAAATAGCTAAAGACGATGGTATGCGTTCAGCTTTTCTGCACGCAATGCCACCAGAAATTGAAGCGCACAATACTTCACAAATGCACACTTCATTTCGTAACATGTACAACGCAGCTATTTACAAGCGTTTAGTCTTGGTAGGTATCAGGGTAACAACACTAGTCCTAATTCCGCTCAGTCAGCCGAAGCTGCAGCAGATAAACAAACTTCAAACACGGAAGTAAGTAACATTGATTTCTGCACAATGCTTGACAAAATCAACTTGTTAGAGAAAGGGATAACTAAACTGCATAACGCTAAACCAAAACTAAATGAGGCTAAGGTTAGTGCCGTTAACACTAAACTACCGAACACTAAACAGTGCTATCGCCGTTTAGGCCTCAGGCATTTCAAAAATGAATGCCACACAAAAGGCGAGAATTTACAATGTTGTAGGCAACGTAGCGAGGAACGTTGGGGCACTCCCGCCAACCCACCCAGAAACAATAATAACAACAGAGGTAGAGGCGGTCGCGGAGGTAACGGATACAGGGAAAATAACCGTGGAAAACGCGGAAACTATTTTTCCGGATTTGGAAACAGGGACTCGCTCCAGTTTAACAAGAACAACAACAACCCTTATGCATTTCAAACGAACAATGGGTATAACAACACAGGTGGCCAACAAAACCAAAATAATGGCAATAATAATAACAACGGTTAACAAAATCAAAACCAAAATCAAAATCAGCAAAGGCAAAATAATAACAGTAACCAAAGTCAGTTCCCATAACACGCTACAGACATAAATCAGGGTAATAATTCTAATCAGTATGATAATAGTTCAAAAAACGAGCTAGTAGCCTGAATATCGACAGATATTCAGGTCAAATAAACACTCAGTCAGAACAGAGCTGTGACGATCAGACTCCACACGTCAGCTCAGTTTAAGCTCAAAAACCTGTTAACCAAAATAACGAAATAAATAGTACTCACATGTTGAAGGCGAAGTGTATTCCTTTATTTTCGAATGACGTAGCGAACAAACTAATGCTCAAACTGTATTCCTATGCAGAATGGCATCAACAGAAACTTGCTTTACCAGATCGTACATTAGCGTTACCACGTTTAGCATCATATTTTGGTAAAGTTCCTTCAAAATATGTTGCAAGATCGATTCAGGGTAATCGAAATCTTGTAATTGAATTCACAGAAGCTTTAACAACGATCAGTGACAAGTATAGCCTAACTTGTGATACAGTGATCGTAACGTGATTCGAGGATGGATTGGATTCCACTAACTTTCACACAGAATTAAATCCTGTAGATACTATTAAACCAATAGTTATTGCTTTATTAGGCGGTGAACGCACAGTCCAATTTAAGCACACGAGCGAAACATTTTACAAAGCATTTGTTGAAATGCTTTCAGGTAACTCTATAGGCATCTCGCACACAGCACTGAAAGATTGGAAAATTTGTATTCCAACAGTTATAGGGGTCAACGAATCTACTATTTGTTTAACATTTTGGAATAGCAAAAGCACCAGCAAGCAAAATCTCTCACCGGCAAAACACCAATCACTGAGCAAGCGAGGAAACTTGCTTATGAGCATTTCAGCTCAAACGGGCAATAGATGGTACAGGCAGCACCATCTAGCATCCAAGGTAGACACTAGTAACGCAACCGAGAAACAAAACGAAGCATCCCTTGACTCAGAGCAAACGGAGACTAACGCGAGCATTGTTCACGCAAATACAGTTCTAAATAAACCTAACGTTAGATGGTCAGATGGTTCTTTTGGCAATATTTCAGTGTTATTAGGATAAATTTTCTTTCTAATAAGTCAGATACATTAGCAATAAATTGTCCTGATAATGTTTTAAGCATTGGTGATTTAAAATTCCAAATGTCAGCATCTCCAGAATTAGCTCATGTTGCTTATAACCAAAATAAGGAAATAATAGAGATAACTACAAGCCTTACCATATCTACGTAGCCACACTTAACGTAGCTACATATGAAGGAGATGATAACCCTAAATCTACAGGAATTGTATGCCTAAACAACAACTCGTAGACATCACAGTCTCTTTATTACGAGACGAGCAATTCCACCAAATTGTGAATCCAGAATTACCGGAATTTTGGATTTTTCATATCCCGAAACCCAAACAGGAGCATTCGACCCCGAAAACAGCTAATTTCCTGTACATCTGTAACTTCCACAGGTATTATTCCAGTAATGTGTATTAATTTTAATGCTTATGACATAGAATTAAAAGCGGGTACAATCCTAGGCACGTACACAACTGCTATCATAGCTTACGAGGACGAAACTTCCGTAGATTCGGTAAACGGTAAAACGGTAAAAGTTTAAATGCGACGATCAAATGTGCTCTGCTGATCTCTCTTGAAATCTCGCCAGTTTTCGATTCCATCATGCAATCGGGCTGTTTCACCACTTTAGAATGTGTTATGAATGTGTTGTGAGTTTAATTTACTTATTTGGAAGTGCATCTGTTAATTTTTAAGTTTACTGTTGGTGATTTTGCTGTGGTGACCCTTCTTTTCACTGGGTGCCGCCATCATGGATTTTTATGCTGACAACACTTCCAAATATTTTTCTCAGCACATGGTGAGAAACCTATGTGCTGTCGAGTAAGTGGCTTAGTTGTTTATCGGATTAGCAGCAAGATAACTCGTTTCGTTTATAACTAAACAAAATTTGGAAACTTTCCAGGTGTGGTTTGCTATATATTTGTAGCAATTTCCAAGCGTTGGTTAATACGTGTATTGTACAGCGGCGATAAAACGTAGTGCTGTGAATGATGTGGTAAGGCTTTCTGACTGATTGGTGATCGTGTAGTGCTTCTGTGGGTCTGGTTTGTTGTAAATTGTTTCCACTGCGTGAATAAATTCCAACTGACTCCCGTTTGACACCAGTTCCACTTTCCAGGAGTACTGTACTGGCAATAAATTCTTAAGTGTAGTGTGGCAAAATCTATCGCAGTTTGTTTATTGATGCAGAGTGGCGAAACCTTTTGAATGTGGCGAGAGTGGCAAAGCCTTTGCAGGGAAAATTAATCCTTGTCTGCATGTTCTTTCGCAATGTGGAAAGAATCCGTATGATTGTTGATTGTGTTGAGTATGAAGCGGCCCATGCACATAAATGCTTGTTATTGCAACATGTTCTTCAACGTAGTGAAACGAAACCGTTTAAATGGGATGATTGTGGAAAAGCTTTGGTAGCCTTGATTATATGCGATTACACACGGGGGATAATCTTTTCACGTGTGAGGAGTGTGACCTTTGCTGTTTTCCCAGACCTATGAAAAGGCCATGACTATGCACAGCGACAAAAAACCCCTTAAGTGTGGAGAGTGTGGCAAGTCCTTTACACAGAAACGTATTTTTACTAGACACATGCATGCTCACAGAGCCACTGAGCTGCCCAAATGTGATGTTTGTGGGAAGGACTTTGCTGAGATCTCTAGCCTAAAACAGCACAAGCTCATGCACAGTAGTGTAAAACCATTTAAATGTGAAGACTGTGACATGACCTTCAAACTGAAAAGAATCCTAACCAGACACATGCAAATACATTGTGGTGAGAAAGATGTGGTAGGCGACTGTGGTAATAGCTTAAATGGCCCATCTGTTTTAAGCATGCATCCTGTGGTTCATGATGCTCCAGCAGTGGTAGACTCGCAATGTCATCCCTCTGTTGCTAGTGACAGTGCACCTGGTAATGGTGAATGTTTAAACTCAGTAACCAAAGTTAAATCCTTGGATATAAGCCAACTTAATCTCGAAATGAGCAATCTAACTTGTACTGTCTCGAACTCATTCGCTGATCTTAGGGATCACTTACGTGACCAGATACTTAAGGCTTCCGAACATTGTGTGCTACACCATTCAAATGCAAATACAAAGACAAACTCCGCAAAAGAGGTGTCGACTGGCTTCTGCGACAAAATGTTATATTTTCTGGATTCCCTTGGCGAGCTAATGTCTACTGGACTACAAACAATTGAAACCAAACTAGAAAGTATAATCATGAAACAATCAGTGACATTACTTGATTCGATGAGCAAAATGATGTGTATGCAGGAACAGATCCTGCTCAACGCTCAGCCCTGCAGTGTACCTCTTCCAATGCAGGAAATTGATGGCCAAAGCAAAATTGTTGTTAGCACGGTTCTAAATACCCAAAGTGAAGGTAATATACAGGTTGTATCCGCACATGTAGATACACTTTGTGAGTCATCTGTCCCTGGCTTACACTCTGCTGTTGTTAAACCTACATTGATCCAAAGAAACACCCCCTGTAATCCCTTAAAACCGGCTCCAGCTGCTGAACATTTGAACCCCCCCATTCAGAATCGGCAGTGTGACAACTTAGGATTAATAACGAATTTCGATGCAGTTACCCCTGAAGTCCCCTCTAACCCTAGCACTCTAATTATTGGAGACTCTCAGGTCAGACATATCAAACTTCCCTCGAAACTTAATTCCAGAACTTGGTGTTTTCCCGGAGCACGCATTGAGCATGTTATAAAATTTATTCCCGAGATCATGAAGTCCCATGCCGAGGCCACTCGTGCTGTTCTGTGTCTGGGCACTAACAATATTGGCTACGACTCTCCCAGTAGTATTTCTGAAAGGCTGTCACAGCTAATGAGACTAATAAAAGAGTACCACCCTGAAATCAAACTCTCCTACCCCAGTGGGTCCCAGAAGCTATTTGGTTCGACCTCAAAAACTATTTGGTCCGCTGCAACAGTCACATTATGAACATTTGCAAACTCGAGAATGTAACATACATCTCCATGTGGGATGCTATTATAAATTCCAGGTACCTCTTGGCAGGAGACGGAGTACATTTTTCTGCTATTGGAAAAAAACATTTAACTAACGTGATGACTAAGGCCATTCTGGGAAACTACAGGTGGATAATGGTCTAAATGTAGGCCCAGGTTTTTTCCTCCCTCTTGGATCCTTGTCCCTTCCGTCTACCACAGATACTTCAGATCGGTCTGTTAATTTGAACTCTTAATATGCAACTGTCTACTGCTAACCTTACACACACTAACCATAAAGCTCACCTAAATTGTCTGTTTCTAAATGCACGAAGTCTTGTGAACAAACTTGTTGAATTCAATATGTTATTGTTAAGCGATTTATATGACCTTATCTTTGTTGTGGAAACTTGGTTAAATAATACGATAACGGACGTGATGCTGACTGGCAATATATCGTACAACATCGAAAGGAGAGACCGTTTGACTCGTGCTGGTGGCATTTTATTTGCAGCAAAAAAAGGACTCTTGTACCATGTAACAAACGTATGTACTACAGTTGAAGCAATGACTTTGGACCTATTCAATGAAAAGGTTTCGATAACTATTGGGTACATCCCTACTGGGGATGACTTCAATACCGTCACATTAATGTGTGAATACATTAACTCAGAATTTAGATCTGACCGTACCAACGTTATTGTTGGGGATTTCAACCAGCCAACAATTGACTGGCTACATTCAGGAGCAACAGGAAAAACAGGCACTACAATGTTTAACTGTTTCTCAGACTTGGGTTTGGAGCAGTTAGTCATCGAGCCAACACGGGGCAATAATATACTCGACCTTATCTTGGTTGACAATGAACGCACTATTACGGACATTGCTGTCTTACATGGACTCGGTACTAGTGACCATTCTATGCTGTCCTTTTGCATCCACACCATCCATTCAATTGACCCTACTGTGTCAAACTTAAAAATTAAAAAAATTGACTTGGAGGGCATAAAAAATTCTCTTCATGAGATCGATTGGAATCTTGGGATGGTTGATGCTACCGATGTAGATATAATGTGGAATATTTTTATCGCTACTATAAATGACACCTTGGATCAACATAGTACACTGCAAGTCAACTCTTTTCGGCATAAAAAACACATCCCTCGTGAAGCCAGGAAATTAAGCTCGCGTAAAAAGAGACTTTGGCGCCATTATAAAAGAAATCGCTGTGATGATACCAAATCATTGTATAAGCAAGCTAGCAGGAACTATGCAGATTGTGTAAAGCGATTGTCCATCCAAGCTGAAAGTAAAGTTATAAAGGAAGGTAATCTTGGTGCACTTTACAGGTTGGTAAAAAATAAAACTGGAATTAAGCGAAGTATCCCACCCTTAAAGTTAAAAGGACAGGTGGTATCATCAGACGAGGCAAAGGCAAATGCCTTAAACAATATATTTTCCAAAAACTTTATCTCCGATAATGGAGCCATCCCCGATAATCAGAGGAACCTAATGCATGCGTTCACACAAACCTTAGATAATGTGTCTTTCTCAAGCGAGAAAGTCCTCAAAGCAATTAATGATACAAAAACTAGCCATGCCATTGGTCCTGATGGACTATCCGCATATTTTTACAAAGAAATGCAGAATGAGATTATCTCTCCATTGGTGATAATATTTAAATGCTCAATGCAGTCGGGCAAAATCCCTAAATGCTGGAAAAAGGCACGTGCAATTCCAATCTTCAAAAAAGGTAATGCATCCGATCCACATAACTACAGACCAATATCTCTTACTTGTGTACCCTGTAAAATTATGGAAAGAATTATTAAAAATGAAATGCTAAATTTCCTAAACGAACAAGATATAATCTCGTATGATCAATTTGGTTTTTTGCCTGGACGCTCAACAACGCTACAGCTACTGGACGTCCTAAACGACTGGACTAGTTGTTTAGATGAGGGTTACCCAGTTGACGTAGTTCTAATTGATTTTGCGAAAGCATTTGACTCCGTTGTCCACCACAAATTACTATTTAAACTAAAAAACATTGGCATCAGAGGGCAACTACTGGCTTGGATTACTGATTTCCTTGTGGGCCGTAGCCAGCGTGTCGTAGTCGGGGAATCGGTGTCAGATGATGCTGTGGTTAAAAGTGGTGTTCCACAGGGGTCAGTTTTAGGTCCATTGTTATTCACTATTTTCTTAAATGATCTATCGCCAACTTCTGCTGGTGTAAAATTGCGAAAATTTGCTGATGACGTTAAACTCCACTCTGCAATGAAATCAAGACAGAGTCACATTGGTATCGTACATGAACTTGATGAACTAAAAAACTGGTCAGATCAATGGCAGTTGCCGATTTCGGACAATAAATGCAAAGTGTTGCATATCGGGGGTAACAATCCATCATATAATTACTACCTATCGGGTTCAAAATTGGAACCATTAACTACTGTCAAGGATTTAGGTGTCTGGCTCTCTACGAATCTAACGTGGACTCACCACTGTAACGCTGTCATTAAAATAGCAACGCAACGTGCAGCTATTATCAGAAACTGTTTCACTTCTAGGGATGTCTCAATTTTACTGTGGGCCTTTAAAGTATATGTCCGTCCGCTTGTTGAATACGCCAGCCCCGTTTGGTCCCCGTCACTTCGAGGAGACATTCTGAGGTTAGAAAGAGTGCAGCGAGTGTTTACCAAACTTCTCCCAGGGTTCCAAAATATACCATATGCAGCCAGACTGAATAAATTGAAAATTGATTCTTTGGAACTACGCCGGGTAAAAGCCGACCTGTCATTCACATATTGTCTGTTGCATGGTCTCCTGGATTATGATCCATCTTTTTTCTTTGATGTTAATAGAGAAAGGCGGACCAGGGGTCACTCCCTGAAATTGGTTAAGAAACCCTTCAGATTAAACTGCAGAAAATACTTTTTTGTAAATCGGGTCATTAATGTTTGGAATGCTTTACCTGATGATGTTGTCACGGCACCCTCTATAAATTGTTTTAAATTCAGACTAAATAAGTGTAACCTACTACCATACATATCAGACTATTCCTAATGTTATTTTTGCTATATTGTTGTACAGATATTTCTATCTAGCTATATGTATTTGTTATCACTTAATGTTGGTAAGATATAAGCGGTTTCTGGTAAAAGCCCTATCTTACCATTTTGCTAACTTACTCGGCAAATAAACTTTTTATTATTATAACTCAGACTTACCCACCACAAGTCCCAATGAGGTAGCTCAAACTGCAAAGCCCATCGAGATTTCGCATTTGCAAGCCAAACAGAGTGAAAGCTCATCGGGAGAGACAGCTAGAGTACTAGCTGACGCTTCCAAGCCTAAATCAAAAGAAGAGCTCGATGCGGAATGGAATATAATGAAACATAACATTGTATTTTCTGGTTTAAATAAGGAAGAAACTTAGGAATTCTTAGATATGTTACGAATTCATCAGGAATCATTTTCCAAAAAACGATTTTGATCTTGGATGTTACAAGGGGTACGAAGTTTCTATAGATACGGGGAATTCTCAGCCACTAAGTTCCGAGAAGTATCGAGTTCCCTTTCACCAACATGAATTATTAGATAATATCTTGAAAAGAGTAGGTATAATCAAAGAAGGAAAATCAGGATAGCTACCTCCATGTCCCATGATTAAGAGAAGGCCAACTGGTTATCGAGTAGTCGTAGATTTAAGAGGGCTCAATTCTGTTGAAAGCGTACGTGTACCAACTGTGATAGAGCATGGCGCACCTAAGTGGCGCTAAGTATTTTACACGCTTCACCTAAAACCACCGAATCAGCTTAACCTAAAACGTGTTTCTCAGTGAATTCTAAAACCTAATTTTTTAACCGGCTCCCAATGGGCCTTAAGACAGCACCAGCTCACTTCCCATTCTGCGCACAGCCGATATTTGCAGAGGTACTATGAGCCTATTGTACCGTTTATCTTGACGATTGTCTCCTGAGTAGTCCAGATCTTAAAACCCACATCAGTCATGTGAATCGAGCACTAGAACTAGTCGCTCGTTCCGGACTCAAACTCAGTATTGAAAAATGTGAATTTGCTCGAAAGAAAGTCAAATGCTTAGGTTTTGTGTTAGACGAGAACGGGATACAGCCTGATAGTGATAAAACAAAGGCTATGCAACAGTATCCTACACCTAAGATGCCAAAACAATTAAGTTCTTTCCTTGTTATGGTAAATTTCTATAGAAGGCTGAGATGTCACGGGTTTTGTCTAAACTCACAAGGAAAAACTGTAAATTCATATGGGGCTACTAAAGCAACTAAAGCAGGCTATGGTAAAAGCTGCAACATTGTATCACCCCCGACTTCTCTAAACCCTTTTTTCTAGAAACAGACGCAAGCGGTGTAGCGATCAGTACCATGGAGGAATAAACTATCCTCTCGCCTACACTTCTCGAACCCTTACTGAGGCGGAAAGAGACAACTACAATAAGGGAAATTTTAGCAATTATTCATTGTATCAATTCATTTCGTTGTTATTTACTTGGTAAGATTTTTTTTAACGAACGATCATTTAGCAATTTGCTATCTTTATGTGCCTCATCCCTCCCCCCAAACTAGAAAGAATCTTGCTTCAATTGCGAGAGTATGAATTCATATTACGTCATAAATTGGGTCGACTTTTAGCGGTTTCCGATGCACTTTCTCGTATAGAGATACCATTCGCTGCGCTAGGAAGTAAATTTCCTGACTGCACACGGCACCACCTAGTGGCGGAATGACCCATACCTAGGCGATGTCATAAAACGCCTTAAAGATCAGTCCTCAGAGGATCTATCGACGCTTCAAGTAAAAGAAATATCTTTTACAAGGACTATGACGGAATTCTATATAGAATTCGGCTAGCTGACCCTTCTAAAGGACAGATGCATAATCTAGCACAGATGTGTATACCAATATCTCTACGCAACTATTGTATCAGAGATTACCACTCTACACTAGCTAACGGGCATTGCAGATCTCAAAAAACTAAAGATTTATAGGGAACTACATTGTTATTGGCCTAAGATGTTTGATGATATCGCTCATTACGTTAAGACTTGTCAAGTGTGTCAAGCTTACGTTAGACCTACCAAGCCACTCAAGGCTAAGCTAAGGGCTTACCAATCTCTATAGCGACCAGGTTACTCTTGGAGCCTGGATCTCATTGGACCTTTGAACAGAAGTGTTCATAGCTACGTCTATATAATGACCCTAATTGACGATTTCAGTCGTTATGTAATTGCAGTCAGAATTCCCGATAAGAAGGCTGAAACTATAGCTAATAAGTTGTCCTCTCATCCTTATTGCTAGATATGGAGCACCAGTGCAACTAGGGGAGACAACGGAAGCGAGATAAATAATGCTATTGTGGCAAGATTGACAAATTTTTTTAATATTAAACGGATAAATTTCACTCCGAACAACACATCATGGGTCGGAGGATCCGTAAAGGGCCGAACCATTCTCAATTTAGTAGCCTCTTTACCAGTTTTACGCAAAATTTCCTGAAAATTGGTGTGAATATCTCGAACTAGTGACGATAGCTCTGAATGCTTGCCTTAATTCAACTACGTTAATTAGTTCACACTATTTACATCATTTGCCGAGTGCACTAGCTTTCGAACCACCAAGAATTTGTTACGATAGCGACGACACTGTAGTTCGTCTAGAGAGTCGACTTCAGGCAGCATTCGAAGTTGCTCGAGCACATAACTGGAACGCAGTTAACAGACAGCAAAACTTTTATGATCGCACATCATGCCTGTGGTGTCCTAGGCGGGGACACACCTCAGCCCAGCGTGGGCACCAATGGTAATAAACACACGGACTACCAGAGTGTAGGCTACAGCTGATAAGACAGCGAACTTCCTGTTTACTGCTCCTTAAATACAGGGAAGTCATGTGATGCACTTAAGACAATATACAATTGTGGAACAGCCTATTTAGTGGTTAAAGGGTTATCTTGGTAGGGTTAACATATAGACATGAAATTGATGGCTGCCATTGTGGAGCACACAAGTGACGACTCCACAATGCCCATATAGTTTTCTTGTCGATGACTACGTTCTTTTACGTGACTTCTTGCCAATTAAAAAAATTTTACCGAAATTACTTCGAGTATGGACAGGCCCGTTCAGGATTATGGAATTCGTAAATGACGTTATCGTTCGTATTGTACGTTTCTTGGACCCACTTTAACCCTCTGGGCCCTAAGGTTTTCTTTTCTTAACTCAAACGTATATAATGTAAAGCCGATATATCGGCTTCTAGGGCCCAGAGGGTTAAGTTGTCCGCGCACATGTAAACAATTTAAGACCATGGTTCCTAAGAACGAATAACCAACCTATTCCATTTAATGGACTTACGGACCTGGAGCTCTCGGAATAGCTTAATGGAACTTTAACGGAAGCTGAAATAAAATTACAAAAATACATAGCACAGTTGTTAGAGGACCCAACAGATCATTTATCAGAGATTCAATCGCCAACATTTGCGCCTTCCGAAACTGACGATGCAGCTAGGCTTAGAAACAAGCTCAACTAAGAAATGCAAACTTGTCAAGCCAAAATCGGCCGCTTATTTACAAAATAAATATCGTAAAATAGATTACGAACTTAACAAAGAATATTTGGTTCCACGCATGGTTATAATATCCATAGTAGCAAATGGACACCCGAAGGCTGCATCGGCAGTTGGAAGAGGCATACGTTGACGATGAGTAAAAGGTTGTATATCCATCGGAGAACAAAGAAACCACGGTGTCTACGTGGAGAGCACACACGCGCTCTGCACTCGGGGACCCAGTGAGGAGAAATGGAACTAGCTTTCCTGAAAATAAAGTACAGAGGCTATGCGCAGTCAGAGTTGCGTTTCCATTTTCTTGTAGTATTTGCAAATTGGCAATACGAAATATATTTCATGGCATAAAACAAGAAATAACTTATGTCTATCGTGTTTCAAGATGTAATGTATAAATAAATTGTACACGGGAAACACGTAGTTGTTTTCGAAAAATACTATTATTGAAAATTCGAAAAAATGTACAAACAAACAACAGAAAATACGAAAAAATATACATTGCAACAACTTATCATACGACAAATTTAAAAACAAGAAAGCACGAACCAAAACCATATGTACAAACATAATACCACAATACGAAAAACAATGGTAAAATAAAATATAAATGATAGCTATTTACAAACACAGGTTGCAAACACAAAATTAAAAGCAAGTAATACAAAACTTTAGGTCACAGCAAAATTAAAACAAGAAAATTAGGAATTCAAAATATGTACATACGGGTATTACAATGACAAGTATTGAAAAGCAATAAAATTAAAACAAATTGAACATAAACAGGGAAAAAATAAAAAAAATAATATTGAATAAAACACAAGCATGAACGAATCGAAATTAATGACAAAACATAATAAAATAAAATGGGAACACTGAACATTGAAAATAAAATACCTGAAATGGAAGAAAAAATTAATAAATTATGATCATGAATTTAAGAAATTTGATTTACTATAACGGCCAAATAATTGAAATAAGAAGTAAGAGTAATGAAATTAAAGTTTTACTTGGGCTTAAAGCCTTAACATTTTCAAATTTAATGAAAATTAATAAAAAATAAAAAATTTAATTTGGAAGATTTTCAGAAATCTGTGATCATAAGTATATGAAATTCAGCAATAAATATTTACAAGCTATGTACAAATGGCATCAGCCATTCCCAGAATTAGCATGTCAAATTCGACCACACCGCTTATTTTAGCGGCGGGTCGAATACAGTGGTAATGTGGACGACGTTAGTCGCCATCACTATCGTCGCCATCGGCATCGTTGTGATCATCTTAAATAAAATAATACAAACATCGGATTAATATTGCGTTCGTAAAATTGTAAAAAGCATGTGAAATTGACATGTATATAGTTCATTGCAATTATAAAATATTTCGCCCATAACGAAACATGACATTTCTCTCACGTTCATAAGAACAATATGGAGGGAAATCATTGTGGTCTATATACGGGAGGAGTACGTTCAAAGCAACAAAATGGTAGCTTGAACAGGTTCCTTCCCTACATTATTATTGTACTATGATTATATGAAATTATTTTCAGCACGGGTGATATTCATTCACCCATTCTCCAGCCCCCCACTATTAACCAAAAGTTAATTTTGTAACTAATAACAAATTCAAAACAAGTATCGACGCCGAAATACTTACTTACTTTATAGAGAGTTCGAATGTGCAGCGGAATTCTCCTACGTGCATAGAACCTCACCATCAAGCGCTTAGTTCGCGCTGCCGCGCTCATTACGGCTAATAGCTTATAAATCAAAATTATGAGGTTAAGCTCGTTAACCAAGCGGATACTTGCCGGATACTTCAATGTTGACATTATATAGCACACAAAATTGTGAAATTGTCATTTAAAACTTTGGTTAAGAATTATTGTATTAAAAATTACTTGCCCCCCCCCCTCCCCCACAAATTTGGCTTAAAACTTACGAATATCAACCCATATGATTGAATGAGAAAAAACTTATTCTTGGACAACAAAAAGGTACCATGAATAAATGAGCAAGGATTCTTTTTCCAAGAATATTCAACAAAAATGTAGCTGAACATTCATTTTCATGAATTCAGATGAATAATGAAGGTTCTGGGCAAACAGTGTAATAATTATTTTACAGGTACTTGCTTCAAGATGGAAGTTGAACAAATTGTACAAATATAGAACAACATTTAAAATTTTACATCCATAAGTAATGAATCATAAAATTCAAAATGTATACAAACATACACGTAAGGAAATGAATTATAAAACAGAATATTAAGATCTTATACAGCACGACAATTTGTACAAATTCCTACTTAGGCAGTTCATAATAAGAAAAGGAAAGAATAAACAATAATTGCACAACATGTAAATCACATTACGTTGATTTAAGTTATCTTGTCAAAATTAAGTCTTACCTGGACAGCCAAAATACACGACCTAGTCAACCAAAATTAGAAAAGAGCTTTTACATTTTAATGCAATTTGTCATTGATTTTGAGAACCATTGATTTTAAAAGTAAAATATTCAGAGAAAAAATATAGAGCAAAATATATATATTTTCTTCTCACGAAAAGCAATAATATGATTTTGCATACATATATCTATATTTAGATTTTTCTTTATTGTCCAAAAGGAGCAATAATGTAAATTGGAATTTAAATATTGCAATAATGCATTTAAACATGATTTTCTTGAAAAACATTTTAAGAAAGGCAATAATTGCCGTTTGAAAATCAAAACTAACATTTAAATTTGTGAAAATGACACATAGCTGTTATTAAATATGTTTAAACGTCTATTTCAAATAAATATGTAAATTAATTACAAATCAATATTAATACTGAAATTTTCTTACCATATCGTCCATTGTGGCAGACGGGACATGTATCTCGGCAGGCAGCCGGACGTAGGCAATGTTGGAGTCCACTGCTGGACGTTCCTGAGTTTCATTCGGCTACGAGGGCTAGCGGCGGCAGTGAAGGCAAATTGGCATATAGGTCTTCAAGAGGCAGCTCCGGGGAAATTTCCGGAAAGAGATTCGGAAGGCCATCCCCTTCCAGCATGGCCATAGGGTCCAAAGTTTGCTGCCGGAGTGCGTTTAAATTCTCCGTATTCACGGCCCTTTGGAGATAGTTGGTGAAGGACTCATTGTCCACCAGAAACGGGAGGTAGCACATGTAGCTGGTGTGCAGGCAGGAATCCCCGGACAGTGGACTACAGTTGAGGAAATGTCCGAAGACCCTAACCTGCTGGGCCAATGTTGTTTCTGGAGGCGGCATTTCTCCAGAGAAGGTATTCTACCTGGATTTTCTTTAAGGAGTTCAACGAAATACAGCCAGAAGATATAGTCGAGGCGATCCTCCCCTGTAGCATGGGCGCAATCGCCGGCTCCCCAGACTTCGATGAGGACAAGTTGAAAAGAGGGCCGGGAGTTTTTCACAAAACTCGTAATGACTGCCACACAATAGAAATACTACAATGTTAATAGACAGAAGCCGGAAAAAGTACTTGATGCTCCTCAGCATCCGAGCACAGGCACTCTTCTCTAGGTGAAGACGTTTGGGTGGACAATCCATTTTAAGATGAAGATTTGGGAGCAAAGCAGAAAGCGAACAATCAGAATGAAGCACACAACTTTGTGTGACGATAAAACCACCAAAATTTCACAAGTTTAAAATGTGACCCAGAAAGGGAAATAGAAAAGCCAATGGTTGCAGAGTTCAGGGTTGACATCACGAAAAACTGGGTGTCATCTTTAGCCAGGGACCAGCCCACCCCCTCTGCTCACCTGGTAAGCATCAGCCATTGTTTACACGACCTCGACATGCCTTAATTTTCAGGTCCGATCTGGGCGGCAGGCCTAATGAGCCGGGCCCAGAACCCTTTTAACCCACCGACCACTTTCGTTTTATTGCCCTCTCCCTCTTCAGTGGGGCGACACAGGCTCGTCAAAACCCATCAGCAGAGAAAAGGACGGTCAAAAGTAGGTCGTAACTATTCACCCTTGACCATAGGAAGCAAAGTTGCTACCCAACCCAAGAAGCTAAAAACAGCATAGTTCACTCCACTGTGAGAATACAAGCCTACATTTCCAAATAAGAAATAAGACAAATCGAAAACATTGATTTTGTGAATAAATATTTATTTTTTTACAGCATATTGACACTTGATATGTGCTACAAATTTTAACAATATGACTAATAACTTCGAATTTTTTTAAAAACAGTATGACTTAAGAAATGTTTTCATGTCTTTCAGAAATAAAAATCATGATTACAAAAGATGAAAAGTGTCATGGATGGCATAGCAGAGAGGATGAGGGAAAGACACGTGGAAAGACAGGGTCAAACCAGTGTGACGCAAAGATAAATTAAAAGATAAGCGATTCTTATCCATGTGGCAATGAATTGTGAAACTAATACACCTTCCCCACCCTCCTTGCCGTCCACGGAAAGTTAACAGTTACCATTAATAATGGAATAAAATTTTAAATTGTTGGAAATTTAAAAATAAAAATGTAATCATAATACGTTGCCATAAATAATGGGGCAGACAAAAATTCAGTGTCATGCAGACAAAAGACATATTTTAATTAGGTCTTAAAAACATTTATATGCTACATTATTAGAGCCCAGTATAAGTAAATGAACAAGATATATCTAAATGTCAGAACACACATACATTAGCTTGACATGTAAGGCACGCCGTTACAGTACCTCACTTTGTCAGAGTCAATGGATTGACTAAACTTTTTCAGGGTCGATGGATTGGACCATGCTTTTTCAGAGTCAATGGACTGACTAAACTTTGTCAGGGTCAATGAATTGGACCATGCTTTTTCAGAGTCAATGGACTGACTAAACTTTGTCAGGGTCAATGAATTGGACCAAGCTTTTTCAGAGTCAATGGATTGGACCAAGCTTTTTCAGTATCAGTTTAATTGACTACCAGATGAGACGATAATTGCTCATCTCCAGTTACTGAACAGTATTCCAAGGAAAGCGGGTCATTCCCAAGGTTTTATTAAATTATTCAAAATTAAAACAGCAGGTCAACTGTACCGTGACACTGTATTAAGAACTATGAAACGCAGGTTTGCTAGAAACTCTGCTGATCAGGTCATTAAAACAGCAGCACTCAGGTATTGCCTAGATGAAAACAGAAATAATACCAATAGTAAAATAAAATGAAAAAAAATGATGATGAAATATGGTATAACGCAATATCGCTGCATAGAATATTCTGAATGATAATCAAATTGTCTTTAATTTGACTAGAATCGTCAAACGATTCAGTCTACTGGTACATGCAGATGTCCAGTCTATAGCCGCTCATGTTCAGGAGGGCGACATAACACAGGTTGTTACACGAGCTGCTTTGCCTTGTGCAGGATCGCTCATGGTTGATACTAGTGGTATTTTTTTGTTGGTGTTTTGCGATGCACGACACGCACACGCACAAAATATGAATGTTAGTAGAGCTAGAAAAACACTACGCTTACGGCTATTGAATAAGAAATTGGCATAATGTAATAGTCATAATAAAGGTGTTTCTTAAAGGGATTATGTGACGCCTGAGGGTGATTGGCCTCTTTGTAGTGTCACATAATTAGTCGAAAGGGTAAGGGTAAGTTACACACTCGTCAAATGGGCGACAATCATACTACACATGAATAATGAAAATCGGAAAACATACAGGGCATAAGAAATTAGTAACACTACTAAATATGCCATAGATTGCCAATTCATAGCAGAAATACGGAGACTACTTTCAAGCATACTGAAATACACGAAATATTGAATTTCAGTCTGGATTAAATGGTTAATTAGACATTTTTCAAAGGGTATGCAGATAGATTACACTTAAATTGGGGCTAAGCAAGTATAGCTTTGGGAGCGATAGAAAATCTCCCCCCCCCCCCCCAATATCTTGATGTTCTAATCTATAATTTGCTAACTAACAGCATATTACAACTATTTAAAACTTAGTACTCACCAGTTTGGATCTCATTCAGGGACCAAATAATTGATAAACGATACAGAAATATACACATTTCTGCGGCGTTGTATAACCATGTTATGTTACAAAAACATTTTTTTATAAGAAGTGTAATGCTATTGTATCCCGATGAAATCTTGTCTCCATTGGTATGGCGAATGGAATAGTAAAGTGGATTGACAACGTCAATCAGTAACGTTCATAACAAACTTGATATGCACATGATTAATGAATCATGAATTTAGCTTGAAAGAAAGGAAAAAAAGTAATAAATTACAGTCACAATTTGGCATCAAGTGACATTCTTCAAACTTGAAGAGGTAAAGAAACAAGATTTCAAAGGGAGGAAAACCTCGAGTTTCAAAGACAGCGTGTAATGTTGTCCATTCTCTTCTCGTTATCCAGCCGTGCGAAACTGGGTCAAATGAGCCAGCAGCAGCCAACACGAAAACAAAGAGAGAGGGAAACTCAACACAGCCTTGAACGACCTTGACCGGAGATGCAGCCAACTCAAGGACAGTAGAGCACGCAGATGAGGAGATAGTACTCCACCCTCCCAAACGAAAGAGAAACCAGATGCCAATAAAAGAATGGAGAGCAACATACCCTCATTCTTTTTCAGCTCAACGACTACAAATTTGTATTTGAAACGAAAATTGTTCAATTACATGGACTTGCAACGTTCAGGTCATGCATGCACAAAACTTTAGCTACAAATAGTTAATCCAAATGTCCACCCAGATTAGGTTGCTCATATTAATGGGACAATTAATTACACGATACATGATACATGTTCTGGCTTTTGCGGGGAACCTTTTTACCTCAAAACGAGGTTGTTTTTTCCTAGCCGCACAACTATTTTCGGAAACTATGGGCTAGTTGGTGAATGCAAAGCTCTTGCTAGGGTCATGTAGAGTGAATTTGTGTTAATAAAGAAGCTGGGTTTGGAAGCTAAAATGCAGGAACCATTAAGGTACCATGATTTTAGTTTAGACAGGGATTATGTTAGGGTAAAATTAAGCCTAATTAGTCTTTATTACAGAAATAGTTAAATAATTGCATGCATATTTTCATAAATATCATACATATATTAAATGCACGAATCAAATTTTACTCATGCTAGACCAAAATGGCTCCAGTGACCAAGCTATAGAAGGGGCCTAAACGCAACAATCAATTGCACGAAGGTGTGGAGGTGACAGTTCATTAAGTCTGCGAGCTACTCAAGCGCACAATACCGAGAATCAGCTGATGCACCTCGAATGCGACAATACAATGATTGACAAGCACAACAGCACATGAAACAATCAAATAGATTGCTAATCGCACTAGTATTTAAGCGGACTTCAGGAATGTGACTTTATCATTCGACTTTTAAAGGTTTGCACGTTGCCACCATTCTCTGAGCCCTACTATTCATGGAAGTTCCCAGCTGTGCCGCGTACCCGACGCACAGAGCCGGGAGACGGGAAGCCAAGTGGCCAAGCGACAGCTACGGCGGAGCTTCACGGGAGCTAAGTAACATTTCCGTATTCATAACAACGATTGTTGCGCTTAAAAATAATAAGCCAAGTTCTTAACCCTTTAACGCCAACCATTATTAACCATTATTAACGATCCTTTATTAAGAATTATTCCAAATGCAATCATAGTAAGAATGCCAACCGCCAACTGTTGTTGATTTAATGTAAACAAAACCAAACTCAAAGTACAATCATTATAATTCTATTATTGACCAGTGTGGTCCATATTTTGTACAACGGAGAGTCAATTAAAGGCCCAGAATATTGTTGAACTGTTGCTTATCATTACGCCTCCCTTTTCAAGTGCCATATTTATGTGTTATATTTAGGTTGTATACAACTGATCCATCCTGACAATAATGGTTTATTTTAGGGCAATTGTTCACTGAAATAGATCATTACACCAGTTTCAACTTCAAGCCAAAGAATTGACACACTTGCACGTTTTCATTGTTCCCCTTCCAGGGGTCGTCGTTGCGGTTGTTCATTTCTGCTATGAGACTTTGGTTTATAATGTAAGAAGATAGGCATAAATTCATCCATTAATTTTAATGTAACAATTACTGCAATCCAGTTAATTTCATGCAACTGGTCGTTACTAATTTTATTTTATTTTGATTAAACTCAATTGCTAGTCGGTCTGCAAAAATTTCTAGTAAATTCGGCAAATATCTAGAATTGATACCTTTACAGAACAAAATTCAACCCTGTGATGATGCCGTCATCACACGGCTGCCTCATCCTACGGGTTTACGGTCCTTAATGCTTCGGTGTTCAAGTGTTTTTTATTCAGTGTTATCTTTAAACTAATAACGATTCGTGCACCCACTGTAAACGAAAGAAAGGGAGTGATAAGCTGACAATGTTTTAAATTTTTTAATTGGTAATTTTTATGACATGATTGACCTGCATAGCCTACACTATGAAATGCTCTCAATGCTCAGCCTGATGAATTTTTAGGCTTGGTTTGTAAATACGGGCAGATTATAATTGTACCACTGCCTAACACTCACCGCACCAGATTCGCACCATGACTAACATTTTTAAACTTTTAAAACCAGGTAATGGGAATTTAACCCTTGCACTACAAACAATCAAGTATATTAATTGTTTTGAAAATTGCTTTTACATAAGTCCCAGCGGTCACCTATTGAACTTAGGAATTTTTCTCTCAAAACTAACTAATAAATGTGAAAGTGCAATTTTTTTTATGTATATATATATGAACCATTGGCCTACTGCTGTGTACATAACTAAACGTGAAACGAATATGTTGAATGCAACTTGAATTCCATAGGAGGTAGAATGCTCAATTTTTTTTCTTGCTTGTTTTTACGCCTTTGCCATATGTTTGGGTGGGAGCGTGGTTAACGTTGAATCTTTCCTGGCGAACGAGAAATGTGTTTGGAGCTCTCTCTCAGGATGGCAGATTCTCTTGGATTATGACTGCTTCGGCATCAAAGGACCCCTTCGAGAGTCGCCAGAATGAGAGTCGGAGCCGAACCCAATACACAACAAACTCTAAACGAACGCCACGAGGGCTTAAACGTTGCCTTAACTGGCACCCGTGCACTCACTTAGTTTAAATGCTATTTTATGTATGGTTTGACGATATGAAACTAACGACGGTAGTTTGACAGGTTGAGTGGCTGTAGAAGGAATCTTGAACTTGGCTTGGATGGAGAAGTATTCTCCTAGGGAAGAGTGGGAGTGAAACTGACCTAAAGCGAGTTCCCTGTGCACGGGGAGAATCACAACCACTCGGCGGCTAGGAGGCACTGAAACTAGAATGTAAAAAAAAACCCATGCTTGTTTAGAGTTTCCACTCTTAGAATTTAAAAACAGCTCTCACTAAAGTCGAATGATTTGGTGTCGGGGACATTATCATGTTTGTCAAATTGTGAATTTTGTTGAATCCCAGAAGGAAGCCATGGTAATGTGTAGCAGTACACACTGATGTAAAGCCAATGGAGAGGCCTGTCAGCATCTAGCAACAGTTAAGTTGGGTCGTACACGAAGAGATTTACTGGGGAGCATTTTGATCCTCCACTTGATTTTGTCACTAGCTGAAAATGTCATCATGCTGAAAATGTCAAAGTCTCGCAGAGTTTCTTGAATTTTTTTTTAAATGTTGAATTTTTATGGTAGACTTTTTTATTATTTAATTGTCTAAAACATGCACGACCACTGTTATGAATTATTGAAAGTGCATTTACTTTAATGTCGTTGTATCCCGACCGATCCAACGCAGGTTGGGCTTGAACTTCTTGAAGGGGAGCGTGTGATGATGCCGTCATTATACGGCTGCCTCATCCCGGGTTTTCGCTCTCTCAGTACTAGCGCAGGCACGCACGCCACCCAGCAGTGAGAGAGGAAGTTCATACTCTCAGTTCTCGCTCGGGTAAGTTTGGAGAAGGTCGCTCATACTGAGACTAGAATAAACCAAAAATTGCGGAAGTATTTGTCGTTTCCTTGACTATCCGAGCACAAGTGAGTGAAGGAAGGGAATCTGACAACCCTAGGCCAACTACAACGTAACAAAGTCAGTTTTTAAAATTTCAAAATGTTTCTCAACAATTCTGCAACTGTTTGCCGGATTGATCTTCTGTAATTCGCCAGGACAAGGGAAATTTTCTTGTGGAATAGCTTTGATGAACTTTTTCGAAACAAATTATTTTGTATGGCGTACCAACAATCCTTTTTTAAAGCTTTTTATTCAGCTCATCTATTATGGATCCATGAGCGAGGAAAAAAAAGAACAAGGAATAGCAATGGATTAGATTCACTACCAAGCACAAGTAATTTTTTTACCATTAAAAAGATCTGTCAATTCAAAACACTCATAACAATGGAACGGACATGTTTCTGCTACTCAGAACAAATTAAAACCGATGTCTGTCTACGAGATCACGATCAACGGATACAAACATAGTTTAGAACGGTACTCGCTGTACAATAAAACCATAGTCAACATTACATGTAAGCAGACAAAAAATAAGGACGAACATTAAAACTTATTACCCGTGTCAAACATCTTAATTTAATTTGTTACGTTTGGGGTAAACCTGCTAACAATCTGAGAAGATATTGATTTCAAAAGTCAACAAACTTATTCAAAGATCTAACATAATGGGATTACATTTTTTTCGCTTCTCACGAATTTTAGTAAGTGAGATCAGAGGACTGGCTTTGCGTTTTGGGTTAGCCTTCGAGCTGCCATCTGTGTGTTTGGAAAAAGTAGCTATTGCATCAGGATTCGGGTCGAAGACAGGGGCCAATGGACTTATGTGACTTCATCTATTACGATTTTCTGATTCTGCGTACTTTTAAATCTTTCTCAGAACGTGAAATTTGTGCAAAGTGCGAAGGATTTTGTTCTTTGTTAGTTGATTTTTTTTAACATGAGTTAGGTGACGTATGATTCAGTGACATGTCGGGAACTCCCTCAAACGATGGCGTGACTTCCTTATTAGGAGATTTTAACCTTCACACGCCATGATTGGACATTGGGAATACAATCGACTGTCTACGTGTTTTCCTGTTCACGTGATTCGGCGATCAAACTGGATACTGAGTAGAATTATCAGCATTCTTTGGAAAATCAGTGTTTCTTGGTGTAGATCCGTCAGGATTAATTATTTCGTTAGACAAACATGCGAGAATTTGACCAATATTACGCCGTAATTTTAGACCACTCGCTGTAAGTGCTTCGTAGTTGTTAATTCTCAAGGCATTTATAAATTTCGCCTTCTTGCCATACACGGTTACTCTTAATCCTTAATTTGTATACACGGTTACTGACAGTGGTAGTCTTGTGTCAACACCGGTGAATTAACTCTGAATTCTTGACTTTTTGTGCAAAGTACTGACAATTATTTTATCTTACTACGAATTTTTTGCTGCAAGTTCGGTTTCAGCAAATCCAAGCAAGTTCGTACTTCTCGCCCAAACATTAATTCTGATGGTGTTTCACCTGGAACTGTGTTAGGTACGAATTTTTTGCTGCAAGTTCGGTTTCAACAAATCCAAGCAAGTTCGTACTTCTCGCCCAAACATTAATTCTGATGGTGTTTCACCTGTAATTGTGATAGGGCAATTTCTGCTAGAAATATGGAATTAATTCAACGATTGCATAATGCTTTTATCTTTTTTTACGAGCCGCTTTGAATGCTTTTTTTAATTCACGAATGTAAATTTCTTCGAAACCATTTCGCTTAGCCATTACCTTGACAAGGACGGTATCTTTGGTAATAGCCTTAACTAAAATGTTGTTTAATACAGGTAAGGACTCTGCAGACTATGCATAAAACGTATCGTAAGAAATTTTACCAGGTCATAGGGTGCTCCTGTTAAATGTCGGCTTCCCCTAGTTTTAACAAACATCTGAAATTCAGCGGAACACCAGTGAGGGCCATTGTCCGTAACCAAGTGCCCATTTGCCCGAATTCTGCCATATACTCTTCGAAAAATTCTATGACTTTGTTGGACGGTGTTTTTTTTGTTTTTTTTGGAAATTAGAGAATTTAGAGAATTACAACAGAGAATACTTAGCTCTGTTATGATACTTGTCTGAGGCTATCGCTCGGTCGCTAGGATAACGGAATTTGGCTTTTCGTCCGACACACGGCACAGCTTGTCTCCCTTCAGTACACAGGTTGGCTCTCAGAAATGCAACTG